>CM050168.1:1021541-1079041 GCA_027410445.1 Discoglossus pictus
TCCCCACCCCCCCCTCCCCCCCCCCCCTCTCTCTCTCCCTCTCTCCCCCCCTCCCCCCCCCCTCTCTCTCTCCCTCTCTCCCCCCCCTCCCCCCCCCCCTCTCTCTCTCCCTCTCTCCCCCCCCCTCCCCCCCCCCTCTCTCTATATATATATTACTTGAACTCCTCTCTCTCTTTGTGTCTTTTCCAGGCAGAGTTTTGTGACTTGAACCTCGTGGCTCACACCACTGGCAGTTACTCTGTTGACTTGGAAGTGATGAGGAACGGGGTGAAGGTGGTCAGGTGAGTAACAATTGTCAGGGGGTTGGTTTGTGGAATTCTGGGACTGAGGGAGGGGAAGGTTCTAATAAGAGTGCACTCGATTAGTCTTAGTATAATCCACCAGTATCCATTTGTCTTATTGGTTAGCTCTGAGTACTCTCCACTCCGTCTATATGTCTTCTATACGCCTTTGTTCGTTGGAAGGTCAATGTGTTCCATGGGAGTTCCTGGGAGGACTTTTATTGTTCTACGGGTTAAGTCTACTTAATGTAAGGAATTTGCGTTTCTTTTCTTGGTCATGTTCCTTGGAATATCCATGTGCTCTAAGGAGGTGTCTGGTGGAAGGTTCATGTGCTCTAAGGAGGTGTCTGGTGGAAGGTCCATGGGCTCTAAGGAGGTGTCTGGTGGAAGGTCCATGTGCTCTAAGGAGGTGTCTGGTGGAAGGTTCATGGGCTCTAAGGAGGTGTCTGGTGGAAGGTCCATGGGCTCTAAGGAGGTGTCTGGTGGAAGGTCCATGGGCTCTAAGGAGGTGTCTGGTGGAAGGTTCATGGGCTCTAAGGAGGTGTCTGGTGGAAGGTTCATGGGCTCTAAGGAGGTGTCTGGTGGAAGGTCCATGTGCTCTAAGGAGGTGTCTGGTGGGAGGTTCATGGGCTCTAAGGAGGTGTCTGGTGGAAGGTTCATGGGCTCTAAGGAGGTGTCTGGTGGAAGGTCCATGGGCTCTAAGGAGGTGTCTGATGGAAGGTCCATGTGCTCTAATGGAGATATATCTTGAAATGCTGTATTTGAGATGTTCTATGTGCCATCTAGTAAAACAAATATGAAAATGTTCCTTTTGTTCTACTGGGGTTTCCCTTAAAATATAGAATGCATCTTGCAGTAGTTCTGCAGGTGTCAAGTGGAATTTCGATATGTTTTCCTGGTGATGTTCCTTGGTAAGTCCATGTTTTCTAAAGAGAGGTAAGGTAGAAGGTCCACATGGAGATGCTGTATTTGACATGTTCTAGAATTCTATATGTTCTACTGGTGGTGACCCTTGAAACTTGAATGTGTTCTGATGGTTTCCAGTGGACACTTCACGTTTCCAATCTACAGATGTCCTTTTGAATGTACATATACTCTACTCTACTTGATATGTTCTGTTAGAGGTGTCTATTGGAATGTCTAGTGCTGTCTAAGAGTTGTACTGGAATGTCCGCGTGTTCTAGTGGAATGTCCGTGTGTACTAGTGGAATGTCCGTGTGTACTAGGGGAATGTCTGTGTGTACTAGGGGTATGTCCGTGTGTACTAGGGGAATGTCCGTGTGTACTAGTGGAATGTCCGTGTGTACTAGGGGTATGTCCGTGTGTACTAGGGGAATGTCCGTGTGTACTAGATGAATGTCCGTGTGTACTAGGGGTATGTCCGTGTGTACTAGGGGTATGTCCGTGTGTACTAGGGGAATGTCCGTGTGTACTAGTGGAATGTCCGTGTGTTCTAGTGGAATGTCCGTGTGTACTAGTGGAATGTCCGTGTGTACTAGGGGAATGTCCGTGTGTACTAGGGGTATGTCCGCGTGTACTAGTGGAATGTCCGCGTGTACTAGTGGAATGTCCGTGTGTTCTAGTGGAATGTCCGTGTGTTCTAGTGGAATGTCCGTGTGTTCTAGTGGAATGTCCGTGTGTACTAGTGGAATGTCCGTGTGTACTAGGGGAATGTCCGTGTGTTCTAGGGGAATGTCCGTGTGTACTAGGGGAATGTCCGTGTGTACTAGGGGTATGTCCGTGTGTACTAGGGATATGTCCGAGTGTACTAGAGGAATGTCCGAGTGTACTAGAGGAATGTCCGAGTGTACTAGAGGAATGTCCGTGTGTACTAGGGGAATGTCCGTGTGTACTAGGGGAATGTCCGTGTGTACTAGGGGAATGTCCGTGTGTACTAGGGGAATGTCCGTGTGTACTAGGGGAATGTCCGTGTGTACTAGTGGAATGTCCGTGTGTTCTAGTGGAATGTCCGTGTGTACTAGTGGAATGTCCGTGTGTACTAGTGGAATGTCCGTGTGTACTAGTGGAATGTCCGTGTGTACTAGTGGAATGTCCGTGTGTACTAGTGGAATGTCCGTGTGTACTAGTGGAATGTCCGTGTGTACTAGTGGAATGTCCGTGTGTACTAGGGGAATGTCCGTGTGTTCTAGGGGAATGTCCGTGTGTACTAGGGGAATGTCCGTGTGTACTAGGGGTATGTCCGTGTGTACTAGGGATATGTCCGAGTGTACTAGAGGAATGTCCGAGTGTACTAGGGGAATGTCCGTGTGTACTAGAGGAATGTCCGAGTGTACTAGAGGAATGTCCGTGTGTTCTAGGGGAATGTCCGTGTGTTCTAGTGGAATGTCCGTGTGTACTAGGGGTATGTCCGTGTGTACTAGGGATATGTCCGTGTGTACTAGGGGTATGTCCGTGTGTACTAGGGGAATGTCCGTGTGTACTAGGGGTATGTCCGCGTGTACTAGTGGAATGTCCGGGTGTTCTAGGGGAATGTCCGTGTGTACTAGTGGAATGTCCGTGTGTACTAGGGGAATGTCCGTGTGTACTAGGGGAATGTCCGTGTGTACTAGTCGAATGTCTGTGTGTACTAGGGGTATGTCCGTGTGTACTAGGGGAATGTCCGTGTGTACTAGGGGTATGTCCGTGTGTACTAGGGGAATGTCCGTGTGTACTAGGGGTATGTCCGTGTGTACTAGGGGAATGTCCGTGTGTACTAGGGATATGTCCGTGTGTACTAGTGGAATGTCCGTGTGTACTAGTGGAATGTCCGTGTGTTCTAGTGGAATGTCCGTGTGTTCTAGTGGAATGTCCGTGTGTACTAGGGGTATGTCCGTGTGTACTAGGGGTATGTCCGTGTGTACTAGGGGTATGTCCGTGTGTACTAGGGGTATGTCCGTGTGTACTAGGGGAATGTCCGTGTGTACTAGGGGAATGTCCGTGTGTACTAGGGGAATGTCTGTGTGTTCTAGTGGAATGTCCGTGTGTTCTAGTGGAATGTCCGTGTGTTCTAGTGGAATGTCCGTGTGTACTAGGGGAATGTCCGTGTGTACTAGGGGAATGTCCGTGTGTACTAGGGGAATGTCCGTGTGTTCTAGGGGAATGTCCGTGTGTTCTAGGGGAATGTCCGTGTGTACTAGGGGAATGTCCGTGTGTACTAGTGGAATGTCCGTGTGTACTAGGGGAATGTCCGTGTGTACTAGGGGAATGTCCGTGTGTACTAGGGGAATGTCCGTGTGTACTAGGGGAATGTCCGTGTGTACTAGTGGAATGTCCGTGTGTACTAGTGGAATGTCCGTGTGTACTAGGGGAATGTCCGTGTGTTCTAGTGGAATGTCCGTGTGTTCTAGTGGAATGTCCGTGTGTACTAGGGGAATGTCCGTGTGTACTAGTGGAATGTCCGTGTGTACTAGTGGAATGTCCGTGTGTTCTAGTGGAATGTCCGTGTGTACTAGTGGTATGTCCGTGTGTACTAGTGGTATGTCCGTGTGTACTAGTGGAATGTCCGTGTGTACTAGTGGAATGTCCGCGTGTACTAGTGGAATGTCCGCGTGTACTAGTGGAATGTCCGTGTGTACTAGTGGAATGTCCGTGTGTACTAGTGGAATGTCCGTGTGTACTAGGGGAATGTCCGTGTGTTCTAGGGGAATGTCCGTGTGTACTAGGGGAATGTCCGTGTGTACTAGGGGTATGTCCGTGTGTACTAGGGATATGTCCGAGTGTACTAGAGGAATGTCCGAGTGTACTAGAGGAATGTCCGAGTGTACTAGAGGAATGTCCGTGTGTACTAGGGGAATGTCCGTGTGTACTAGGGGAATGTCCGTGTGTACTATGGGAATGTCCGTGTGTACTAGGGGAATGTCCGTGTGTACTAGGGGAATGTCCGTGTGTACTAGGGGAATGTCCGTGTGTACTAGGGGAATGTCCGTGTGTACTAGTGGAATGTCCGTGTGTTCTAGTGGAATGTCCGTGTGTACTAGTGGAATGTCCGTGTGTACTAGTGGAATGTCCGTGTGTACTAGTGGAATGTCCGTGTGTACTAGTGGAATGTCCGTGTGTACTAGTGGAATGTCCGTGTGTACTAGGGGAATGTCCGTGTGTACTAGTGGAATGTCCGTGTGTACTAGGGGAATGTCCGTGTGTTCTAGGGGAATGTCCGTGTGTACTAGGGGAATGTCCGTGTGTACTAGGGGTATGTCCGTGTGTACTAGGGATATGTCCGAGTGTACTAGAGGAATGTCCGAGTGTACTAGGGGAATGTCCGTGTGTACTAGAGGAATGTCCGAGTGTACTAGAGGAATGTCCGTGTGTTCTAGGGGAATGTCCGTGTGTTCTAGTGGAATGTCCGTGTGTACTAGGGGTATGTCCGTGTGTACTAGGGGTATGTCCGTGTGTACTAGGGGTATGTCCGTGTGTACTAGGGGTATGTCCGTGTGTACTAGGGGAATGTCCGTGTGTACTAGGGGTATGTCCGCGTGTACTAGTGGAATGTCCGGGTGTTCTAGGGGAATGTCCGTGTGTACTAGTGGAATGTCCGTGTGTACTAGGGGAATGTCCGTGTGTACTAGTGGAATGTCCGTGTGTACTAGGGGAATGTCCGTGTGTACTAGGGGAATGTCCGTGTGTACTAGTCGAATGTCTGTGTGTACTAGGGGTATGTCCGTGTGTACTAGGGGAATGTCCGTGTGTACTAGGGGTATGTCCGTGTGTACTAGATGAATGTCCGTGTGTACAAGGGGAATGTCCGTGTGTACTAGTGGAATGTCCGTGTGTACTAGGGGAATGTCCGTGTGTACTAGGGATATGTCCGTGTGTACTAGTGGAATGTCCGTGTGTACTAGTGGAATGTCCGTGTGTTCTAGTGGAATGTCCGTGTGTTCTAGTGGAATGTCCGTGTGTACTAGTGGAATGTCCGAGTGTACTAGAGGAATGTCCGAGTGTACTAGGGGAATGTCCGTGTGTACTAGAGGAATGTCCGAGTGTACTAGAGGAATGTCCGTGTGTTCTAGGGGAATGTCCGTGTGTTCTAGTGGAATGTCCGTGTGTACTAGGGGTATGTCCGTGTGTACTAGGGGTATGTCCGTGTGTACTAGGGGTATGTCCGTGTGTACTAGGGGTATGTCCGTGTGTACTAGGGGAATGTCCGTGTGTACTAGGGGTATGTCCGCGTGTACTAGTGGAATGTCCGGGTGTTCTAGGGGAATGTCCGTGTGTACTAGTGGAATGTCCGTGTGTACTAGGGGAATGTCCGTGTGTTCTAGTGGAATGTCCGTGTGTACTAGGGAAATGTCCGTGTGTACTAGGGGAATGTCCGTGTGTACTAGTCGAATGTCTGTGTGTACTAGGGGTATGTCCGTGTGTACTAGGGGAATGTCCGTGTGTACTAGGGGTATGTCCGTGTGTACTAGATGAATGTCCGTGTGTACAAGGGGAATGTCCGTGTGTACTAGTGGAATGTCCGTGTGTACTAGGGGAATGTCCGTGTGTACTAGGGATATGTCCGTGTGTACTAGTGGAATGTCCGTGTGTACTAGTGGAATGTCCGTGTGTTCTAGTGGAATGTCCGTGTGTTCTAGTGGAATGTCCGTGTGTACTAGTGGAATGTCCGTGTGTACTAGGGGAATGTCCGTGTGCTCTAGTGGAATGTCCGTGTGTTCTAGTGGAATGTCCGTGTGTTCTAGTGGAATGTCCGTGTGTACTAGGGGTATGTCCGTGTGTACTAGGGGTATGTCCGTGTGTACTAGGGGTATGTCCGTGTGTACTAGGGGAATGTCCGTGTGTACTAGGGGAATGTCCGTGTGTACTAGGGGAATGTCTGTGTGTTCTAGTGGAATGTCCGTGTGTTCTAGTGGAATGTCCGTGTGTTCTAGTGGAATGTCCGTGTGTACTAGGGGAATGTCCGTGTGTACTAGGGGAATGTCCGTGTGTACTAGGGGAATGTCCGTGTGTTCTAGGGGAATGTCCGTGTGTTCTAGGGGAATGTCCGTGTGTACTAGGGGAATGTCCGTGTGTACTAGTGGAATGTCCGTGTGTACTAGGGGAATGTCCGTGTGTACTAGGGGAATGTCCGTGTGTACTAGGGGAATGTCCGTGTGTACAAGGGGAATGTCCGTGTGTACTAGTGGAATGTCCGTGTGTACTAGTGGAATGTCCGTGTGTACTAGGGGAATGTCCGTGTGTTCTAGTGGAATGTCCGTGTGTTCTAGTGGAATGTCCGTGTGTACTAGGGGAATGTCCGTGTGTACTAGTGGAATGTCCGTGTGTACTAGTGGAATGTCCGTGTGTTCTAGTGGAATGTCCGTGTGTTCTAGTGGAATGTCCGTGTGTACTAGTGGTATGTCCGTGTGTACTAGTGGTATGTCCGTGTGTACTAGTGGTATGTCCGTGTGTACTAGTGGAATGTCCGTGTGTACTAGTGGAATGTCCGCGTGCTCTAGGGGAATGTCCGCGTGTACTAGTGGAATGTCCGCGTGTACTAGTGGAATGTCCGCGTGTACTAGTGGAATGTCCGTGTGTACTAGAGGAATGTCCGTGTGTACTAGTGGAATGTCCGTGTGTACTAGTGGAATGTCCGTGTGTACTAGGGGAATGTCCGTGTGTACTAGTGGAATGTCCGTGTGTACTAGTGGAATGTCCGTGTGTACTAGGGGAATGTCCGTGTGTACTAGGGGAATGTCCGTGTGTTATAGTGGAATGTCCGTGTGTTCTAGTGGAATGTCCGTGTGTACTAGTGGAATGTCCGTGTGTACTAGGGGAATAGCCGTGTGTACTAGGGGAATGTCCGTGTGTTCTAGTGGAATGTCCGTGTGTACTAGTGGAATGTCCGTGTGTACTAGTGGAATGTCCGTGTGTACTAGGGGAATGTCCGTGTGTACTAGTGGAATGTCCGTGTGTACTAGTGGAATGTCCGTGTGTACTAGTGGAATGTCCGTGTGTACTAGGGGAATGTCCGTGTGTACTAGTGGAATGTCCGTGTGTACTAGTGGAATGTCCGTGTGTACTAGTGGAATGTCCGTGTGTTCTAGTGGAATGTCCGTGTGTACTAGTGGAATGTCCGTGTGTACTAGTGGAATGTCCGTGTGTACTAGGGGAATGTCCGTGTGTACTAGGGGTATGTCCGTGTGTACTAGTGGAATGTCCGTGTGTACTAGTGGAATGTCCGTGTGTACTAGGGGAATGTCCGTGTGTACTAGGGGAATGTCCGTGTGTACTAGGGGTATGTCCGTGTGTACTAGGGGAATGTCCGTGTGTTCTAGTGGTATGTCCGTGTGTACTAGTGGTATGTCCGTGTGTACTAGTGGTATGTCCGTGTGTACTAGGGGAATGTCCGTGTGTACTAGGGGAATGTCCGTGTGTTATAGTGGAATGTCCGTGTGTTATAGTGGAATGTCCGCGTGCTCTAGGGGAATGTCCGCGTGTACTAGGGGAATGTCCGTGTGTTATAGTGGAATGTCCGTGTGTTCTAGTGGAATGTCCGTGTGTACTAGTGGAATGTCCGTGTGTACTAGTGGAATAGCCGTGTGTACTAGTCGAATGTCCGTGTGTACTAGGGGTATGTCCGTGTGTACTAGGGGAATGTCCGTGTGTTATAGTGGAATGTCCGTGTGTTATAGTGGAATGTCCGCGTGCTCTAGGGGAATGTCCGCGTGTACTAGGGGAATGTCCGCGTGTACTAGGGGAATGTCCGTGTGTTATAGTGGAATGTCCGTGTGTACTACGGGAATGTCCTTGTGTACTAGGGGACTATATTTGTGTTCTAGTGGAATGTCCGTGAGTACTAGGGGACTATATTTGTGTTCTGAAGGTATCTAGAGGACTATATTTGTGTTCTGAAGGTATCTAGAAGACTATATTTGTGTTCTAGTGGAGTTATCTAGAGGACTATATTTGTGTTCTAGTGGAGGTATCTAGAAGACTATATTTGTGTTCTAGTGGAGTTATCTAGAGGACTATATTTGTGTTCTAGTGGAGGTATCTAGAAGACTATCTTTGTGTTCTAGTGGAGGTATCTAGAGGACTATATTTGTGTTCTAGTGGAGGTATCTAGAGGACTATATTTGTGTTCTAGTGGAGGTATCTAGAGGACTTTGTTTGTGTTCTACTGGAGGTATCTAGAGGACTATATTTGTGTTCTACAGGAGGTATCTAGAGGACTATATTTGTGTCCTACTGGAGGTATCTAGAGGTCTATCTTTGTGTCCTACTGGAGGTATCTAGAGGTCTATCTTTGTGTCCTACTGGAGGTATCTAGAGGACTATATTTGTGTTCTGATGGTATCTAGAAGACTATATTTGTGTTCTACTAAAGGTATCTAGAGGACTATATTTGTGTTCTGATGATATCTAGAAGACTATATTTGTGTTCTACTGAAGGTATCTAGAGGACTATATTTGTGTTCTAGTGAAGGTATCTAGAGGACTATATTTGTGTTCTTCTGGAGGTATCTAGAGGACTATATTTGTGTTCTGATGGAGGTATCTAGGGGACTATATTTGTGTTCTGATGGTATCTAGAGGACTATATTTGTGTTCTACTGGAGGAATCTAGAGGACTATATTTGTGTTTTAGTGGACGTATCTAGAGGACTTTGTTTGTGTTCTACTGGAGGTATCTAGAGGACTATATTTGTGTCCTACTGGAGGTATCTAGAGGACTATATTTGTGTTCTGAAGGTATCTAGAGGACTATATTTGTGTTCTAGTGGAGTTATCTAGAGGACTATATTTGTGTTCTGAAGGTATCTAGAGTACTATATTTGTGTTCTACTGAAGATATCTAGAGGACTATATTTGTGTTCTACTGATGGTATCTAGAGGACTATCTTTGTGTTCTACTGGAGGTATCTAGAGTACTTTGTTTGTGTTCTACTGGAGGTATCTAGAGGACTATATTTGTGTTCTACTAGAGGTATCTAGATGACTATATTTGTGTACTAGTGGAGGTATCTAGATGACTATATTTGTGTTATACTCGAGGTATCTAGAGGACTATATTTGTGTTCTGAAGGTATCTAGAGGAATATCTTTATGTTCTAATGGAGGTATCTAGAGGACTATATTTGTGTTCTAGTGGAGGAATCTAGAGGACTATATTTGTGTTCTAGTGGAGGTATCTAGAGGACTATATTTGTGTTCTGATGGTATCTAGAAGATTATATTTGTGTTCTACTGGAGGTATCTAGAGGACTATATTTGTGTCCTACTGGAGGTATCTAGAGGACTATATTTGTGTTCTAGTGGAGGTATGTAGAGGACTTAGTGTTCTACTGGATGTATCTAGAGGACTATATTAGTGTTATACTGGATGTATCTAGAGGACTATATATATGTGTTCTAATGGTATCTAGAGGACTATATTTGTGTTCTAAAGGTATCTAGAGGACTATCTTTGTGTTCTAGTGGAGGTATCTATAGGACTATATTTGTATTCTACTGAAGGTATCTAGAGGACTATATTTGTTCAACTGGAGGTATCTAGAGGACTATATTTGTTGTAACGGATCTACTGGCACCCCGACCGGGTACCTCCGTTGATAGACGTGTCCTAGTTTGCGCCGAGGCCTACAAGCACTGCACCGGACACCTCAACCACCACAGACTCCACACTCGCCGTAGTTTAGCTGGAGCCGCGCCGTCTTCCTTCCACCCTGTATGAATCTCCAGCATCCAGGACCGTGTGGGGAAGACCTCTCCTCCAAGGAGGACACATCAGGAACAAGCGTTCAGTAGTTACAGCTCAAGGGAGTATGCAAAAGCATAGCAATCCCCAGTATGATAGAGCCATCCCCTCCAATAACGAGACGAGGCTACATTTTGAAGGGTCAAGTAGAACTATTTTTTAATGACAGGGAATCTCCTTTTATGCAAGGGTGCCCTCTGAAGGGCTACACCCACATAATTATCACAGCCAATTATATACATGGTTCAACCCCCACGTCTCCTCCCCTCAGATAACAGGTAACACAATTAAAACAGACACAATTTTAACCACATTCTGGATGTACCCCAAAAACAGGGGGTACACCTTTAAGTCCAGCACCGTTCAATAGCTCTCACCCAGGGGAACAACATATAAAAAAATGGCATGAATCAGACTAGGGGTTCAAAAGTTAGTAAAAGTATCTTTTTCACATAACACACAGACATTTCACATATCCCTCATAGTTGGCCACACAATACACATAGAGAGAACAATAGGTGTGGTCACCCCTACCTGAGGCTACTTGATATAATCAGACAATGATTAAATCAGCCTTCTTTGTTCTTATGTTTGAGAATGAATAGACCTCCTTATCTGTAACAGGATTATCTCTCCTGCCAAAGTCTGCCCTAGTCTGGGTCAATATTCTGCAGAGCATAAACCACCATACATACAGTATATTACTAGGATCATATTTTAACCAAGAATTAAATAAATATAAAACAGGGTAAAACAGTGATGGGTTCCGTTACAGCTGGGATCTGAGCGCACAAAACTACCGAATAGCGCTCAGATCCTCTTCACACAGTTCAATTGCCATGTAGCTAAAGTCTTTCCCACAGTCTTTCATTATATGAATGGGCTCCATGGCATAGCTACCGAATGACCCCCCTGTATGTAAAGGGCCAGAATGAGTGACATACACTCTAGTATGGCCGAATACTGTGTTTAAAGGGCAATCTGTCCCAGGGCCATAGTCACAGGGCAGGAGGCTGGCAAACAGTCCTCTCCAAGACAAAGTGGCGAAGGGCACTTCGTCACACATCTCCCCTTTGGGGGGCAGTCTATCCAGGCACCTGACCTTCTGCCGGTCAGTGCCTCCGTTAGACGATCCACCAACCCACAATAAACCAGTGCTAGAGCAGCCCCCCCCCCCCCCCACAACAACAAAGTGCAAGAGCAGCCCACCCACAACAAACAGTTACGGCACCTGGATATTTTGCTGTGGTGATGGGGCAACACGCTGAGGGGACTTGAGGGGCAGAGGCCAGCGGCACTCTGCCGTGATGCCAGCTCTTCTGCTGGTATAACCTGCAGGACATCCTGCTCTGTACAAGGGACCAAGGGAGGGCAGAGGCCGACTGCACTCTGCCCCGCTGTCAGCTCATTTGCTGGGGTACTTGGGACATATTCTGGCTCAGTAGCCAGGGAAAGGTGGGGGTCAGTGGGGGTTAACATTTCCTCTGTTAACCCTGGGGCCACATTAGAAGTTAGCTGGGGAGGGGAATTTGTACTTACCCCCTCCTCCGGTTTTCCCAGTGACGGTAGTTGGGGATCTGGACAGGCTGTGGGCGCAGAGACCACGGTCCCATCTGCACCGTCTGGGAGATTGGTGTCTCACCTGGTTAGGGTAAACTGTCGCTGGGGAGGAAGGACGACACCTCCTGCCCCCTGTGGTTCACACTGCCGCTGGGGGGGAAGGATGACACCTTCTGCCCCCTGGGGTTCACACCGCCGCTGGCGGGGAAGGACGACACCTTCTGTCCCCTGTGGTTCACACTGCCGCTGGGGGGGAAGGACGACATCTTCTGCCCCCTGGTGTTCACACCGCCGCCGGGGGGGAAGGACGACACCTTCTGCCCCCTGGGGTTCACACTGCCGCTGGGGGGGAAGGACGACACCTTCTGCCCCCTGTGGTTCACACTGCCGCTGGGGGGGAAGGACGACACCTTCTGCCCCCTGGGATTCACACTGCCGCTGGGGGGGAAGGACGACACCTTCTGCCCCCTGGGGTTCACACTGCCGCTGGGGGGGAAGGACGACACCTTCTGCCCCCTGTGGTTCACACTGCCGCTGGGGGGGAAGGAAGACACCTTCTGCCCCCTGGGGTTCACACTGCCGCTGGGGGGAAAGGACGACACCTTCTGCCCCCTGGGGTTCACACTGCCGCTGTGGGGGAAGGACGACACCTTCTGCCCCATGTAGGGAAGGGAGAGAGACCTCTGTCCCATCTCTACCTGCCATCTGGAGGTCATCCCAGGACCAGTCAATGAAGTCTGGTTCTGCTTGTCGAGTAGGTTGTGGCTGCACGAAGCTGAGCAGGTGTTGGTAGTCCTGCTCCAGCTCCCACTCTCTCGTTACCAGGTGGGTCATGTCTTTGCTCACCTCGCCTTCGTCATCCCAGACATACATGCCCATACGGTAGTCGTAGATGTCCCAAAACCTAGACCCCTCCGTGCTGCCAAGATCAATGTCGTCCTCCAAGGCATCCCATAATAATCCCGGGCCATCATAATCATCCCCCTCCGGTAAGTCGTGTTCAGCCGTCCAGGGGGTAAGTCGAACGGTATGCCACCAGTGGGCCTGGTATGCGTTGTCTAGCCAGATCTCTCGCCATACCAGGGTCTCTAGTCTTGTCACCCACTCATCCAGGGGCTGCTCTCCCAATAGATACATCCGCATCGCCACACGCTTCTGTAGCCGCTGCTCATCACTGGGGAGACTCTCACCTCGCCGCCATTGGGCATCTTCCAGGGCATCATACCAGAGTTCCTTTCTGTCTGCATCCCTGTAGTCCGCGGCCTCCTCCTCATCCTCATCATGGAACGCTGTCCGAAAACTAGCCGGTTCCATCCTGCCGTAGCCAGGGGCACTGTATGGATACTAGCGTTGCCCTCAATTTGTAACTCCAAACGTTACCGGTGTCTCCGTGCTGCTTTTCCTCTTACTAGGATGCCATCCCACCACTGCCAACAATGTAACCGATCTACTGGCACCCCGACCGGGTACCTCCGTTGATAGACGTGTCCTAGTTTGCGCCGAGGCCTACAAGCACCGCACCGGACACCTCAACCACCACAGACTCCACACCCGCCGTAGTTTAGCTGGAGCCGCGCCGTCTTCCTTCCACCCTGTATGAATCTCCAGCATCCAGGACCGTGTGGGGAAGACCTCTCCTCCAAGGAGGACACATCAGGAACAAGCGTTCAGTAGTTACAGCTCAAGGGAGTATGCAAAAGCATAGCAATCCCCAGTATGATAGAGCCATCCCCTCCAATAACGAGACGAGGCTACGTATTGAAGGGTCAAGTAGAACTATTTTTTAATGACAGGGAATCTCCTTTTATGCAAGGGTGCCCTCTGAAGGGCTACACCCACATAATTATCACAGCCAATTATATACATGGTTCAACCCCCAGGTCTCCTCCCCTCAGATAACAGGTAACACAATTAAAACAGACACAATTTTAACCA
Source organism: Discoglossus pictus (assembly GCA_027410445.1). Lineage (NCBI taxonomy): Eukaryota > Metazoa > Chordata > Amphibia > Anura > Alytidae > Discoglossus > Discoglossus pictus. Next base: position 1,034,994 of record CM050168.1, read on the forward strand.
CATTCTGGATGTACCCCAAAAACAGGGGGTACACCTTTAAGTCCAGCACCGTTCAATAGCTCTCACCCAGGGGAACAACATATAAAAAAATGGCATGAATCAGACCAGGGGTTCAAAAGTTAGTAAAAGTATCTTTTTCACATAACACACAGACATTTCACATATCCCTCATAGTTGGCCACACAATACACATAGAGAGAACAATAGGTGTGGTCACCCCTACCTGAGGCTACTTGATATAATCAGACAATGATTAAATCAGCCTTCTTTGTTCTTATGTTTGAGAAGGAATAGACCTCCTTATCTGTAACAGGATTATCTCTCCTGCCAAAGTCTGCCCTAGTCTGGGTCAATATTCTGCAGAGCATAAACCACCATACATACAGAATATTAGTAGGATCATATTTTAACCAAGAATTAAATAACCATAAAACAGGGTAAAACAGTGATGGGTTCCGTTACAGCTGGGATCTGAGCGCACAAAACTACCGAATAGCGCTCAGATCCTCTTCACACAGTTCAATTGCCATGTAGCTAAAGTCTTTCCCACAGTCTTTCATTATATGAATGGGCTCCATGGCATAGCTATTTGTGGTATCATGGTTCACACAGGGCAAGTACCGAATGACCCCCTGTATGTAATGGGCCAGAATGAGTGACATACACTCTGGTATGGCCGAATACTGTGTTTAAAGGGCAATCTGTCCCAGGGCCATAGTCGCAGGGCAGGAGGCTGGCAAACAGTCCTCTCTAAGACAAAGTGGCGAAGGGCACTTTGTCACATTTGTGTTCTATTGAAGGTATCAAGAGGACTATATTTGTGTTCTACTGGAGGTATCTAGAGGACTTTGTGTTCTACTGAAGGTATCTAGAGGACTATATTTGTGTTCTACTGGAGGTATCTAGAGGACTATATTTGTGTTCTGATGGTATCTAGAGGACTTTGTTTGTGTTCTACTGGAGGTATCTAGAGGACTATATTTGTGTTCTGAAGGTATCTAGAAAACTATATTTGTGTTCTAGTGGAGATATTTAGAGGACTATATTTGTGTCCTACTGGAGGTATCTAGAGGAATATCTTTTGTGTTCTACTGGAGTTATCTAGAGGACTATATTTGTGTTCTGAAGGTATCTAGAGGACTATATTTGTGTTCTAGAGGACTATGTTTGTGTTCTGAAGATATCTAGAGGACTATATTTGTGTTCTACTGATGGTATCTAGAGGACTATCTTTGTGTTCTACTGGAGGTATCTAGAGGACTATATTTGTGTTCTAGTGGAGGTATCTAGAGGACTATATGTGTGTTCTACTGGAGGTATCTAGAGGACTTTGTTTGTGTTCTACTGGAGATATCTAGAGGACTGTATTTGTGTCCTACTGGAGGTATCTAGAGGACTTTATTTGTGTAATACTGGAGGTATCTAGAGGACTATATTTGTGTTCTTATGGTATCTAGAGGACTATATTTGTGTTCTGAAGGTATCTAGAGGTCTATATTTGTGTTCTACTGAAGGTATCTAGAGGACTATATTTGTGTTCTAGTGGAGGTATCTAGAGGACTATATTTGTGTTCTAGTGGAGGTATCTAGAGGACTATATTTGTGTCCTACTGGAGGTATCTAGAGGACTTTATTTGTGTTATACTGGAGGTATCTAGAGGACTATATTTGTGTTATAATGGTATCTAGAGGACTATATTTGTGTTCTAGTGGAGGTATCTAGAAGACTATATTTGTGTTCTGAAGGTATCTAGAGGACTATCTTTGTGTTCTAGTGGAGGTATCTAGAGGACTATATTTGTGTTCTACTAAAGGTATCTAGAGGACTATATTTGTGTTATACTGGAGGTATCTAGAGGACTATATTTGTGTTCTAATGGTATCTAGAGGACTATATTTGTGTTCTGAAGGTATCTAGAGGACTATATTTGTGTTCTAGTAGAGGTATCTAGAGGACTATATTTGTGTTCTACTGAAGGTATCTAGAGGACTATATTTGTGTTCTAGTGGAGGTATCTAGAGGACTATATTTGTGTTCTAGTGGAGGTATCTAGAGGACTATATTTGTGTTCTAGTGGAGGTATCTAGAGGACTATATTTGTGTCCTACTGGAGGTATCTAGAGGACTATATTTGTGTTCTGAAGGTATCTAGAGGACTATATTTGTGTTCTAGTGGAGTTATCTAGAGGACTATATTTGTGGTCTGAAGGTATCTAGAGGACTATATTTGTGTTCTACTGATGGTATCTTGAGGACTATCTTTGTGTTCTACTGGAGGTATCTAGAGGGCTATATTTGTGTTCTACTGGAGGTATCTAGAGGACTATATTTGTGTTCTAGTGGAGGTATCTAGAGGACTATATTTGTATTCTACTGAAGTTATCTAGAGGACTATATTTGTGATCTACTGGAGGTATCTAGAGGACTATATTTGTGTTCTACTGAAGGTTTCTAGAGGACTATATTTGTGTTCTAGTGGAGGTATCTAGAGGACTATATTTGTGTTCTACTGGAGGTATCTAAAGGACTATATTTGTGTTCTGATGGTATCTAGAGGACTATATTTGTGTCCTACTGGAGGTATCTATAGGACTATATTTGTGTCCTACTGAAGGTATCTAGAGGTCTATCTTTGTGTCCTACTGTAGGTATCTAGAGGACTATATTTGTGTCCTACTGGAGGTATCTAGAGGACTATGTTTGTGTTCTACTGGAGGTATCTAGAGGACTATCTTTGTGTTCTAGTGGAGGTATCTAGAGGACTATATTTGTGTCCTACTGGAGGTATCTAGAGGACTATATTTGTGTTCTAGTGGAGGTATCTAGAGGACTATCTTTGTGTTCTAGTGGAGGTATCTAGAGGACTATATTTGTGTTCTGAAGGTATCTAGAGGACTATATTTGTGTTCTGAAGGTATCTAGAGGACTATATTTGTGTCCTACTGGAGGTATCTAGAGGACTATGTTTGTGTTCTACTGGAGGTATCTAGAGGACTATGTTTGTGTTCTACTGGAGGTATTTAGAGGACTATATTTGTGTCCTACTGGAGGTATCTAGTGGACTATATTTGTGTCCTACTGGAGGTATCTATAGGACTATATTTGTGTTCTGCTGGAGGTATCTAGAGGACTATATTTGTGTCCTACTAGAGGTATCTAGAGGACTATCTTTGTGTTCTAGTGGAGGTATCTAGAGGACTATATTTGTGTCCTACTGGAGGTATCTAGAGGACTATGTTTGTGTTCTACTGGAGGTATCTAGAGGACTATCTTTGTGTTCTAGTGGAGATATCTAGAGGACTATATTTGTGTCCTACTGGAGGTATCTAGAGGACTATATTTGTGTTCTGAAGGTATCTAGAGGACTATATTTGTGTCCTACTGGAGGTATCTAGAGGACTATATTTGTGTTCTGAAGGTATCTAGAGGACTATATTTGTGTTCTGAAGGTATCTAGAGGACTATATTTGTGTCCTACTGGAGGTATCTAGAGGACTATATTTGTGTTCTACTGGAGGTATCTAGAGGACTATATTTGTGTTCTACTGGAGGTATCTAGAGGACTATATTTGTGTTCTACTGGAGGTATCTAGAGGACTATATTTGTGTTCTACTGGAGGTATCTAGAGGACTATCTTTGTGTCCTACTCGAGGTATCTAGAGGACTTTCCGTGTATTCTAGTGGAGGTGTCACAATCTGAAACGACCCACAAATCAGTTGACTTAGTTGTGTTCCACTAAGAACATGACCTCTTTTGCCTGTATTCCAGATCTTCTGAACTCCTCATTTCCTCCTCACAGGTCATTAAAGCCAGATTTCGTCCTGATTCGCCAGCACGCCTTCAGCATGGCGCGTAATGGCGACTTCCGTAGCCTTGTGATCGGCCTGCAGTACGCGGGGGTCCCCAGCCTCAACTCCCTCCACTCCGTGTATAACTTCTGTGACAAGCCCTGGGTGGTGAGTACCGAGATGCCCCCAGCACTGCACGAGAGCCATGAAGCGATTACTAAAGATGCAAACTGATTTGCGTAATTGCTCTGTTTGTGCCTAAACTGCATCAAATGAATCCCCCACAAGTCCAATTATGAATTATTACTAATTAAAGTTATGACTTCTTTTTATGTTTTCAATTTCTTTCCGCTCACCTCTAGGGGCTGCCATGTTGGTCTTTTACTGTGTGATTCTACATATTGCCTTTTGTATTGCACTCAGCAAAGCTAGTAGATTCCTATTGGTCCATACTGGTGTGCGTTTCTAGTGCAAGTGCCAACATCACATGATCATACAGACGAATGGGAAGCTACTGGTTGTGCTTTGTGCACTTACAGCAGCAATATGGAGATCCACAGTTTGGGACTGGAGAAAGAAAAACAAAACATGGCAGCCTCCAGGAGTGAGCTGAGGGAAATAAAAAAATAATGATAATTTATGACAATATATTCATGACCCTCCCACAGACATTATAGCGATAAAATATAAAGGAATCAGGGTACTCATGCAAAAATATTTGAAGATATAGTAAAGTTATGCTAAAGCCATATACACATATAGTAAAGGGGGGACTATCTAAAACACATTGGCTTCATTATGAAGCTGAAATGACTTGTGAGTTGACCCCCCCCCCCCTCTCCTATTTTAAAGATGGGGCTACACTGGCCCTTTAAATGATCACTGTATTTTAGGAAAAACCTCACATGCTTGCTTAGTTTGTAACAAGAGCACATTTAGCAGATACTTCTAGATACAATGAATCCCTGAGCATATAGGAGGCTCCATGTTGTCTGACTTTAGGCTGTGTATATTGGGAGGGGTAGGGGAGGTGGGGAGAGGATCTATTATTTTAGTGACCATTTGGAATTTGACACCTCACCCCCACCCCCACACTTGCTCAGATGAAGCCATCTTGAATAAATAAATGCAATCTCTGTAAACACATCTCAAGCTTTACTGAAGTATCATGGATGCCTCCAGGCCCCGGTATAAGTATCCTAATAAAAAACTATTTGTTTGACATTTTTATTATCTGCTCACGCCCTATTCTCGCCCTTCTCTCCCCCAGTTCTCCCAGCTGGTGCGTCTCCATAAGAAGTTGGGGCCAGAAGAATTTCCACTCATCGAACAAACCTATTACCCCAACCACAAAGAAATGGTGAGTCCCAGCGCGGCGTGCGCCATGTTGTCCATGGGCAGCTTCTATCTGCATCCGAGAGTCATTTCCTGACCCGATGACCAGTAATACAAAACAGCTTAAAAAAAAGACTGCTCTGTCGGCTGCTTTTGCAACTCCAGTTAGGGGGTTTCAGGACACCGCACCAGCTGAGTTATGGAGCTCTGCCGAGATGTTATTTTGGTTGCAAGTGATGCTGCCAGAGCAGAATTCAGAGTCCAGACAGTGTTGAAAAGCTGCATTTCCACAGTTAAAAAAATCTAACCTTTGCAGCACTTGTTTTTTTATGTAAATGTTTAGTAATAATTAGTCTCTGCAGTTATGTCAGTTATATGTCCACAGTCTTGGGGGTCTTTAGTACCTACCACCTCTGCTGGAAGTCTCTTCCTTGTACCCACCGCCCTTCCTGGAAATTACTACCTTGAATATTTTTTTTACACTGTTTTTGAATGAAACTGATACAGAAAATGGTTCAAAAATTGTTTAAATTAAGAGAAAAAAATTAGTCTATAAGGATCGCTCGCGAAGTTTAGTTGATCAGTTTCTTGCTATTTTTCTCCAGATTTGCTGAATAAATGAACTGTTTAGTTTGTCGGGCCCAGATTAGTGTCTTCATGCCTATCCCTGCAGGGGGGATAATGTGATAAGTGACGCAGGCGGCTGCCTGATCCGTGTGCAGCGCTTGTAGCGAGCGAGGAGTCTCAGTGTATCACAGCTTAGTCACAGGAGCTGGGTGAGGGGCACCCAAGGAGGGTAGGGTGGGGTGCAAAGGATTTATATACCTGGAATCATCCAGTCCACATCCACCGTGTCATGGAGTCCTCTCTAATCTATACATATTACTGTCATGGAGTCCTCTCTGATCTATACATATTAATGTCATGGAGTCCCCTCTAATCTATACATATTACTGTCATGGAGTCCTCTCTAATCTATACATATTACTGTCATGGAGTCCCCTCTAATCTATACATATTAATGTCATGGAGTCCTCTCTAATCTATACATATTACAGTCATGGACTCCCCTCTAATCTATACATATTACTCTCATGGAGTCCTCTCTAATCTATACATATTACTGTCATGGAGTCCTCTCTAATCTATACATATTACTGTCATGGAGTCCCCTCTAATCTATACATATTACTTTAATGGAGTCCTCTCTAATCGATACATATTACTGTCATGGAGTCCCCTCTAATCTATACATATTACTGTCATGGAGTCCTCTCTAATCTATACATATTAATGTCATGGAGTCCTCTCTAATCTATACATATTAATGTCATGGAGTCCTCTCTAATCTATACATATTACTGTCATGGAGTCCTCTCTAATCTATACATATTACTGTCATGGAGTATCCTCTAATCTATACATATTAATGTCATGGAGTCCTCTCTAATCTATACATATTACTGTCATGGAGTCCCCTCTAATCTATACATATTAATGTCATGGAGTCCCCTCTAATCTATACATATTACTGTCATGGAGTCCCCTCTAATCTATACATATTATTGTCATGGAGTCCCCTCCAATCTATACATATTACTGTCATGGAGTCCTCTCTAATCTATACATATTACTGTCATGGAGTCCCCTCTAATCTATACATATTACTTTCATGGAGTCCCCTCTAATCTATACATATTAATGTCATGGAGTCCTCTCTAATCTATACATATTAATGTCATGGAGTCTCCTCTAATCTCTACATATTACTGTCATGGAGACCCCTCTAATCTATACATATTACTGTCATGGAGTCCCCTCTAATCTATACATATTAATGTCATGGAGTCCCCTCTAATCTATACATATTACTGTCATGGAGTCCCCTCTAATCTATACATATTACTGTCTTGGAGTCCCCTTTAATCTATACATATTACTGTCATGGAGTCCCCTCTAATCTATACATATTACTGTCATGGAGTCCCATCTAATCTATACATATTAATGTCATGGAGTCTCCTCTAATCTATACATATTACTGTCATGGAGTCCCCTCTAATCTATACATATTACTGTCATGGAGTCCCCTCTAATCTATACATATTACTGTCATGGAGTCCCCTCTAATCTATACATATTACTGTCATGGAGTCCCCTATAATCTATACATATTACTGTCATGGAGTCCTCTCTAATCTATACATATTACTGTCATGGAGTCTCCTCTAATCTATACATATTAGTGTCATGGAGTCCTCTCTAATCTATACATATTACTGTCATGGAGTCTCCTCTAATCTATACATATTAGTGTCATGGAGTCCTCTCTAATCTATACATATTACTGTCATGGAGTCCTCCCTATTCTATACATATTACTGTCATGGAGTCTCCTCTTATCTATACATATTACTGTCATGGAGTCTCCTCTAATCTATACATATTAGTGTCATGGAGTCCCCTCTAATCTATACATATTACTGTCATGGAGTCCCCTCTAATCTATACATATTACTGTCATGGAGACCCCTCTAATCTATACATATTACTGTCATGGAGTCCTCTCTAATCTATACATATTACTGTCATGGAGTCCCCTCTAATCTATACATATTACTGTCATGTAGTCCCCTCTAATCTATACATATTACTGTCATGGAGTCCCCTCTAATCTATACATATTACTGTCATGGAGTCCCCTCTAATCTATACATATTACTGTCATGTAGTCCCCTCTAATCTATACATATTACTGTCATGGAGTCCTCTCTAATCTATACATATTACTGTCATGGAGTCCTCTCTAATCTATACATATTACTGTCATGGAGTCCCCTCTAATCTATACATATTAATATCATGGAGTCCTATCTAATCTATACATATTACTGTCATGGACTCCTCTCTAATCTATACATATTACTGTCATGGAGTCTCCTCTAATCTATACATATTACTGTTATGGAGTCCCCTCTAATCTATACATATTACTGTCATGGAGTCCCCTCTAATCTATACATATTACTGTCATGTAGTCCTCTCTAATCTATACATATTACTGTCATGGAGTCTCCTCTAATCTATACATATTACTGTCATGGAGTCTCCTCTAATCTATACATATTACTGTCATGGAGTCCCCTCTAATCTATACATATTACTGTTATGGAGTCCCCTCTAATCTATACATATTACTGTCATGGAGTCTCCTCTAATCTATACATATTACTGTCATGGAGTCTCCTCTAATCTATACATATTAATTTCATGGTGTCCCCTCTAATCTATACATATTAATGTCATGGAGTCCTCTCTAATCTATACATATTACTGTTATGGAGTCCCCTCTAATCTATACATATTACTGTCATGGAGTCCCCTCTAATCTATACATATTAATGTCATGGAGTCCTCTCTAATCTATACATATTACTGTCATGTAGTCCTCTCTAATCTATACATATTACTGTCATGGAGTCCCCTCTAATCTATACATATTACTGTCATGGAGTCCCCTCTAATCTATACATATTAATGTCATGGAGTCCCCTCTAATCTATACATATTAATGTCATGGTGTCCCCTCTAATCTATACATATTAATGTCATGGAGTCCTCTCTAATCTATACATATTACTGTCATGTAGTCCTCTCTAATCTATACATATTACTGTCATGGAGTCCCCTCTAATCTATACATATTACTGTCATGGAGTCCCCTCTAATCTATACATATTAATGTCATGGAGTCCCCTCTAATCTATACATATTACTGTCATGGAGTCCCTTCTAATCTATACATATTACTGTCATGGAGTCCCCTCTAATCTATACATATTACTGTCATGGAGTCCTCTCTAATCTATACATATTACTGTCATGGAGTCTCCTCTAATCTATACATATTACTGTCATGGATTCTCCTCTAATCTATACATATTACTGTCATGGAGTCCTCTCTAATCTATACATATTACTGTCATGGAGTCTCCTCTAATCTATACATATTACTGTCATGGAGTCCTCTAATCCATACATATTATTGTCATGGAGTCCCCTCTAATCTATACATATTACTGTCATGGAGTCTCTTTTAATCTATACATATTACTGTCATGGAGTCCCCTCTAATCCATACATATTATTGTCATGGAGTCCCCTATAATCTATACATATTACTGTCATGGAGTCTCTTTTAATCTATACATATTACTGTCATGGAGTCCCCTCTAATCTATACATATTAATGTCATGGAGTCCCCTCTAATCTATACATATTAATGTCATGGAGTCCCCTCTAATCTATACATATTACTGTCATGGAGTCCCCTCTAATCTATACATATTAATGTCATGGAGTCTTCTCTAATCTATACATATTACTGTCATGGAGTCCCCTCTAATCTATACATATTATTGTCATGGAGTCCCCTCTAATCTATATGTATTACTGTCATGGAGTCACCCCTAATCTATACATATTACTGTCATGGAGTCCTCTCTAATCTATACATATTACTGTCATGGAGTCTCCTCTAATCTATACATATTACTGTCATGGAGTCCTCTCTAATCTATACATATTACTGTCATGGTGTCCCCTCTAATCTATACATATTACTGTCATGGAGTCTCCTCTAATCTATACATATTACTGTCATGGAGTCCTCTAATCCATACATATTATTGTCATGGAGTCCCCTCTAATCTATACATATTACTGTCATGGAGTCTCTTTTAATCTATACATATTACTGTCATGGAGTCCCCTCTAATCCATACATATTATTGTCATGGAGTCCCCTATAATCTATACATATTACTGTCATGGAGTCTCTTTTAATCTATACATATTACTGTCATGGAGTCCCCTCTAATCTATACATATTAATGTCATGGAGTCCCCTCTAATCTATACATATTACTGTCATGGAGTCCCCTCTAATCTATACATATTAATGTCATGGAGTCCCCTCTAATCTATACATATTAATGTCATGGATTCCTCTCTAATCTATACATATTACTGTCATGGAGTCCCCTCTAATCTATACATATTACTGTCATGGAGTCCTCTCTAATCTATACATATTAATGTCATGGAGTCCCCTCTAATCTATACATATTACTGTCATGGAGTCCCCTCTAATCTATACATATTAATGTCATGGAGTCTTCTCTAATCTATACATATTACTGTCATGGAGTCCCCTCTAATCTATACATATTATTGTCATGGAGTCCCCTCTAATCTATATGTATTACTGTCATGGAGTCACCCCTAATCTATACATATTACTGTCATGGAGTCCTCTCTAATCTATACATATTACTGTCATGGAGTCTCCTCTAATCTATACATATTACTGTCATGGAGTCCTCTCTAATCTATACATATTACTGTCATGGTGTCCCCTCTAATCTATACATATTACTGTCATGGAGTCCTCTCTAATCTATACATATTACTGTCATGGAGTCCCCTCTAATCTATACATATTACTGTCATGGTGTCCCCTCTAATCTATACATATTACTGTCATGGAGTCTCCTCTAATCTATACATATTACTGTCATGGTGTCCCCTCTAATCTATACATATTACTGTCATGGTGTCCCCTCTAATCTATACATATTACTGTCATGGAGTCCTTCCTAATCTATACATATGACTGTCATGGAGTCCTCTCTAATCTATACATATTACTGTCATGGAGTCCCCTCTAATCTATACATATTACTGTCATGGAGACACCTCTAATCTATACATATTACTGTCATGGAGTCCCCTCTAATCTATACATATTACTGTCATGGAGTCCTCTCTAATCTATACATATTAATGTCATGGAGTCCTCTCTAATCTTTACATATTACTGTCATGGAGTCCCCTCTAATCTATACATATTACTGTCATGGAGTACTCTCTAATCTATACATATTAATGTCATGGAGTCCCCTCTAATCTATACATATTACTGTCATGGAGTCCCCTCTAATCTATACATAATAATGTCATGGAGTCCTCTCTAATCTATACATATTACTGTCATGGAGTCCCCTCTAATCTATACATATTACTGTCATGGAGTCTCCTCTAATCTATACATATTAATGTCATGGAGTCCTATCTAATCTATACATATTACTGTCATGGAGTCCCCTCTAATCTATACATATTACTGTCATGGAGTCCTCTCTAATCTATACATATTACTGTCATGGAGTCCTCTCTAATCTATACATATTAATGTCATGGAGTCCTCTCTAATCTATACATATTACTGTCATGGAGTCCCCTCTAATCTATACATATTACTGTCATGGAGTCCCCTCTAATCTATACATATTACTGTCATGGAGTCCCCTCTAATCTATACATATTACTGTCATGGAGTCCCCTCTAATCTATACATATTACTGTCATGGAGTCCCCTCTAATCTATAAATATCACTGTCATGGAGTCCTCTCTAATCTATACATATTACTGTCATGGAGTCCCCTCTAATCTATAAATATCACTGTCATGGAGTCCCCTCTAATCTATACATATTACTGTCATGGAATCCTCTCTAATCTATACATATTACTGTCATGGAGTCCCCTCTAATCTATACATATTACTGTCATGGAGTCCTATCTAATCTATACATATTAATGTCATGGAGTCCCCTCTGATCTATACATATTACTCTAGGGAGGGTCTGGCCATAGCTGGCTAAAGTATCCACTATAGAGCCGTGACCCACCGCATGTGTAAGGGACAGGTGTTGGCATATCTCGGTACCACTGGTTATTACTGACGGTTTATTCCCCGTTACAATCCCCTTGAACATCCACCCAAAAGTGGACCCCTGAATATGGGAAAGCCTTCTGGGACCTGAAGGCCGCTTTAACATCCTAACCTGTCCTAGTTGCCCCGGTTTACTCTCGCCGTTTCTTGGTCCCTATGGCTTGGGGCTGTTTTGAGTCAGATGGATACTCAGGGTGAAGAGCACCCCACTGCATAACTGGGTGTAAGCTGTTACCCCTAGAGGTCACAATGCTTGGTAGTAGTCTGGGCCTTAAAGAAGCTACAGCACACCTTTGTAGGCAAGAGCTTGTGCGGGCTCAATAGGGTGGCTAGGGATAATGGTCCTTTTTGGGTGGAACCTAGCCCTGCACACTCATGTACGCAGGGTGGAGCTCATCATAACTGGTTGTCTCTCCAATTGGACACTTCAGATCCCCAGTCACCCATGGACCGTTTGGGGTCTTAAATCACCTGGTGGAAGGGGGGTGATAGTTTGTCGAGAGGAGCAAGTAGCTGGACTGGCCAGTGAATGGATCCCACCAGTTGGGTACTTTCCTCTGAGGGTCTCTAGGTATTGGTGCTAGGTATTCCTAAACCTCTGAGCTCAAAACAGCACGTAATAACATGGTGCAAGCTAAAGTTCCCTTTGCAACTGTCATTGTTGCCCTGGCAACCCCCAACACCACAGCCCTTCACCTCAAGAATCTCCCCCATCAAAGCTGTCATTGGATTGACATTGTATTCTGGTGATTCCTCTTCCAATATAACTTTATTTATATATTATACTTTTTGGTTATTCGTGTCACAATAAAAGCAATGTTTTAAGTCCCTATTATAGAAAAACATTAAGTCATATTTATACAAAAACCCAATAACCAAATATTTATTGAAAAAATTAAAACTCCATATAATGTTAACATCTAAGTAAAAAGGGAATCATCACAGTCCTGATTTGGGTCTCTAATTGGGGTATAGAATTCAGTCTGTCTTGTTGTGAGTCCCTCGGAGACCGTGCGAATCACTTACACTCCCGGCGCAGTTAGGTGCAAATAGAGGGTGTTATGGGACAGGGAGGAGCTGGAAGGAGGGCGTGCAGATTTTCAGGTCTGGCGGGTGTTATAGGACTCGGAGGAGGGTCTGGCGGGCATCTTAGTTTGCTTTGTTGGCGCCGATACGGGACTTCTGGGACTGCCACACGCACATGTCATTGCCGGACTGCACGCACGCCATGTGTGATGCCTGGGTCCCTTCGCTGTAGCGTGACTTCCTCTTCATCAGGGAGTCCGTCCACAGACACTCGCGGTCATTTTGTGTCTCGCACGGGACGCTGAAGCACGGGACGATCTGCAAGAAGAGAAGATGTAAGATTGGTGCTACCCCTGAGCTGGGGGGGGATCATGCTTTTCACTTATAGTCATCTATATGTCTTAAGTTATCAGGGCAAGTTTGGTGGTTGGGCAGTCGGGGAATTGTATCAATCACGTGAACACTGCACCCCAAATATCCAGAGTAAGGCTTAACATTATGGGCCAGCAGCTTGTAGAGCCTAATGATGGTTGGGGCCCCAGACTAGAGATGGAAGGGGACCTCAGCCTAGAGATGGAAGGGGACCTCAGCCTAGAGATGGAAGGGGACCTCAGCCTAGAGATGGAAGGGGACCTCAGCCTAGAGATGGGAGGGGACCTCAGCCTAGAGATGGGAGGGGACCTGAGCCTAGAGATGGGAGGGGACCTCAGCCTAGAGATGGGAGGGGACCTCAGCCTAGAGATGGGAGGGGACCTCAGCCTAGAGATGGGAGGGGACCTCAGCCTAGAGATGGGAGGGGACCTCAGCCTAGAGATGGGAGGGGACCTCAGCCTAGAGATGGGAGGGGACCTGAGCCTAGAGATGGGAGGGGACCTCAGCCTAGAGATGGAAGGGGACCTCAGCCTAGAGATGGAAGGGGACCTCAGCCTAGAGATGGAAGGGGACCTCAGCCTAGAGATGGAAGGGGACCTGAGCCTAGAGATGGAAGGGGACCTGAGCCTAGAGATGGGAGGGGACCTGAGCCTAGAGATGGGAGGGGACCTCAGCCAAGAGATGGGAGGGGACCTCAGCCAAGAGATGGGAGGGGACCTCAGCCAAGAGATGGGAGGGGACCTCTGCTTAGGGATGGGAGGGACCTCTGCTTAGGGATGGGAGGGAACTCAGCCAAGAGATGGAAGGGGGCCTCAGCCAAGAGATGGAAGGGGGCCTCAGCCAAGAGATGGAAGGGGGCCTCAGCCAAGAGATGGAAGGGGGCCTCAGCCAAGAGATGGAAGGGGGCCTCAGCCAAGAGATGGAAGGGGGCCTCAGCCAAGAGATGGAAGGGGGCCTAAGCCAAGACATGGGGAGGGCCCCAGCCTAGACATGGGAAGGGCCCCAGCTCTTTCTGTTAGGAATGCTCTGAACACTCACCTGGCAGTTGCAGTTGTTCTGATACACCTGCTGGAATCCTCTCTTCTGCTGCATGGACAGAGAGTCCCAGGGGACGATGAACCCGCAGAACCCGATCATCACTTTACCCTCCACGACATAACCTGTTATCAGAGGGAGGCTGGAGTGAGATTGGATGGAGGGGAATACAAGGAGAGGAGGGGGCCAGGGGCAGAGGTGACTTTCAAAAATGACATTTAAACTTCAGCATTGTGGCCTCAAGCAAATCTTCTTCTCTCCACCACTATTTTGTGTCAATTATCAGCAGATCTGCCCAAGAGGCTGCCCCAAAACTTTTTGAATTACAACCTCCTGGGCAGATCCTTTCCCAATAGCTGAACATAAAAGTAAAATTAGGCCTGATAGTCAAATGTAATTATTTTTTTTAATCAAATCCTACTTTCCTTGCAAATCCTTCATTAAAAATGCACAGGTAGATAAAATGAGCAGGCAAGGTGGACTCCTTGGTTCTTAGGGGCAGAGACGAGGGGTATTAATATTATATTTGTATATATCGGAGGCCTCACCTGTGATCATGAACTCCTGGCTCTTGTTGGTGGACTGGTGCTGGTACCCGCACAGACTCTCCATCTTGGCCGTGTACAGATAGCGGATCTCGCCGAGCTCTTCTGGAGCCTTGAAAAGCTAAAACATTCATTAGAGAGTTAACTTATATATACATGCAGTTGTTATCCTAAGTTAACTGTGATAGCCATTTTATCTAATAATCAGGTATTAATATTAGAGATAATATGTGGAAATACATTTATATTACTGTTAATATGCAAGTTTGGGTATTAACTTAGGAAATAACATTAATGTGCAGTGAGTTAACTTAGAATCCCACAGACATATTATTCTTATTTAATCTGCAGTTTCAATATAACGTACAACAGATAAAAAAAGTAAATCTAGTAAAAGAATGATTATCAGTATCTTGCAAGTCAATAAGAGCTATATGAGGGGAACCAGGTATAGCAGTTGTTGCTGAATACATAGATAAGTAGATATAGAGAGGGGGTTATCTATAGACACCCGACTCAGTTTATTGTGATTAATAAAAAGATCTTTCAAAAAAAAAAGTTAAGGCTTAAACTGTGACAGTAAAGCTGTTCAATAAATAAGCAGCTGCAGGAAATCTGCTGCAGAATTTGCTACAGTTCAAAAATAATGCAAAAAAACAGAGATTTTCAGCAAGTTTACTTACAAAAAAATATCAACTTTTTAATGATACTAATTAAAATGTTTATATAGAAATGTACTGCTTAAGTCAAGTATGGCGAGTCATTACTGTGAAGTTTAGGAAGGGTGGGTGGGCTACCTTGGTGGTCTTGATCTCATACTCCCAGTAGTCGCTCCTTTTATTATCTTCTTTTTGTGCAATAAACTTCCCTCGGATCACTGCAGAGAAATAGAAATCTGAGGATTAAGACCCACCAAGAAATGGACACAAAGTAGGAGAATGAGAAGAGACCCCCAGCATTCCTCCCCGACCTCACCCCCAGCACCCCCCCAACATCACCTCACCCCCAGCATCCCCCAACATCACCTCACCCCCAGCACCCCCCCAACACCACCTCACCCCCAGCATCCCCCAACACCTTACCCCCAGCATCCCCCAACACCTTACCCCCAGCATCCCCCAACATCACCTCACCCCCAGCATCCCCCAACACCTTTCCCCCAGTATCCTGCATCCCCACCTCACCCCCAGCATCCCCCTCACCACCTCAGCACCAGAATCCCTCTGCCACCTCACCGTCAGCATCTCCCACCCAACCTCACCCTCAGTACACCCCACCACCTCATTCTCAGCATCCTCCACACCTTAACCCAGCAACCACAAACAACTCACCCTCAGCATTCCCCTCACCCACAGCATCCTCCACACTTCAACCCCAGCATCCTCCTCACCCACAGCATCCCCCACCACCTCACTCCAGCTCCCACCTCCTCACCCACAGCATCCCGCACCACCTCACTCCAGCTCCCACCTGCTCACCCACAGCATCCCCCACCACCTCACTCCAGCACCCACCTCCTCACCCACAGCATCCCGCACCACCTCACTCCAGCACCCACCTCCTCACCCACAGCATCCCCCACCACCTCACTCCAGCACCCACCTCCTCACCCACAGCATCCCCCACCACCTCACTCCAGCACCCACCTCCTCACCCACAGCATCCCCCACCACCTCACTCCAGCACCCACTTCCTCACCCACAGCATCCCCCACCACCTCACTCCAGCACCCACCTCCTCACCCACAGCATCCCCCACCACCTCACTCCAGCACCCACCTCCTCACCCACAGCATCCCCCACCACCTCACTCCAGCACCCACCTCCTCACCCACAGCATCCCCCACCACCTCACTCCAGCACCCACCTCCTCACCCACAGCATCCCCCACCACCTCACTCCAGCACCCACCTCCTCACCCACAGCATCCCCTACCACCTTACTCCAGCACCCACTTCCTCACCCACAGCATCCCCCACCACCTCACTCCAGCACCCACCTCCTCACCCACAGCATCCCCCACCACCTCACTCCAGCACCCACCTCCTCACCCACAGCATCCCGCACCACCTCACTCCAGCTCCCACCTCCTCACCCACAGCATCCCGCACCACCTCACTCCAGCACCCACCTCCTCACCCACAGCATCCCGCACCACCTCACTCCAGCACCCACCTCCTCACCCACAGCATCCCGCACCACCTCACTCCAGCACCCACCTCCTCACCCACAGCATCCCCCACCACCTCACTCCAGCACCCACCTCCTCACCCACAGCATCCCCCACCACCTCACTCCAGCACCCACCTCCTCACCCACAGCATCCCCCACCACCTCACTCCAGCACCCACCTCCTCACCCACAGCATCCCCCACCACCTCACTCCAGCACCCACCTCCTCACCCACAGCATCCCCCACCACCTCACTCCAGCACCCACCTCCTCACCCACAGCATCCCCCACCACCTCACTCCAGCACCCACTTCCTCACCCACAGCATCCCCCACCACCTCACTCCAGCACCCACCTCCTCACCCACAGCATCCCGCACCACCTCACTCCAGCACCCACCTCCTCACCCACAGCATCCCCCACCACCTCACTCCAGCTCCCACCTCCTCACCCACAGCATCCCCCACCACCTCACTCCAGCACCCACTTCCTCACCCACAGCATCCCCCACCACCTCACTCCAGCACCCACCTCCTCACCCACAGCATCCCCCACCACCTCACTCCAGCACCCACCTCCTCACCCACAGCATCCCCCACCACCTCACTCCAGCACCCACTTCCTCACCCACAGCATCCCCCACCACCTCACTCCAGCACCCACCTCCTCACCCACAACATCCCGCGAGCCCCTCTACCATCCCACCCTTGCTGAGTCTCATCTCTCACTATTCATGATGTCTCCACCAAGGAATGTTTATTTTGGCCACTGACCCCCCATATTACTGCATGTGGTGGAAGTGCTCCGCTTCCTGCCCTGAGCTGGGGGGGGGGGGGGGGCAGAATTAACCTCTTGTGCTCTGCAGCCAAGCTCCCGGCAGTTATTGTACAAATATAAATAAATGGAACATTTTGAGTGAAAGTGTCAGATATTTAAGCTTGAAAGTAGGGCATTTTAGCTCAAATTACACAAAACGTCCTCTAAATGTCCTAATGAGTTTATCTCACACGTCCATTAGATCCGCCCATTGTATTACATCTGCTCTGTGACATGCCCTGCGCTCTCAGATTGCGTCACTGACGCTCTCATCCGGAGACCTACTCTGTTATCTTCAAATGAGACAGCTCAGAATATGCTTGGCAAAAACAGATGTATTCACAAAACTGGGGGTCTCAATAACTGGGGGTGGGTCTGAGGACCATCTCCCTCTCTCCCAGCGGAGCTTGCGGTCTCAGAGCACTATGTCTCTATCACCTGACTGTCTCGCTCAATCCCATCTCTCTTTATCTTGGCTGTCTCATTTGATGCCTGTTGTCTCTTCATACTATTTTATGTGAGAGTCTTCTACCTCCTAGCAGTCACTTTCCCATGGTGCATCTGTCACGCCCATCTGTTATGTATTTATATTTTTGCTGGGCTGTCTCTTAGCAGCATCTCCTGATCAGAACTGTCTCTTCGGGCCCTCCTAGTGCCTAAAGCACCTCACTTATTGTCTGTGCAGTCTCTGGGGCTCTATCCTATTCCCTAGACTGTCCATCTCCGGTCTCTTTTGGCTGTCTCTTAGTAACCTTTTTGTTTATGCCGCCTGTCTCTGAGGATGCACTCTCACTCTCTGGGCTGTCTCTCGGGGCACCTGTTCCAGGTGTATCATTAGTTGCCATGTCCCAGACTTACCCACAGGAGAGTTACAGTAAGCAGTCTGGGGGTGTTTGGGGGCGCAGCTGCAGCTCCAGGCTTCCCTGCCCATGCACCCCAAAATAACCAGAGCCACCAGGTACAACATTGTGATTATTGGGGTTCCTTAAAGCTGCAAGAGAATAAAGGATAGAAGAGAGATTTAAATGATATAAAAATACAGTCTGACACCTACAAAAAACAAGAGCAATAAAGGGTGAGGGGGGCACCGGCAGGGGAACAGATAAGGGGTGATGGGCAAGGGTTACTGGGTAATGCAGAGCTCCCCGGCACAGGAGGGGTTAAAATGTGTACAGGAGACTGGCAGAGCAGGGGTTAATGAGCACTGTACGGCTTTGGCAGTGGAAGAGTTAAGTTCTAGAAGTGGGATTGAGGGGAACTGGGAAGGGTTTGCAAGGCATGGGGTACAGAGTGGTAGGAAAAGGGTTAAAGAGTGATGTGCAGGGTCTGGCAGTGCAGGGGTTAAAGGATGATGCGCAGGGATTGTCAGAATCAGGGGTCTCTTACTCCCTGAGTATGAGGGCACTCTGGGGGTCTCTCTCTCCTTGAGTATGAGGGCACTCTGGGGGTCTCTCTCTCCTTGAGTATGAGGGCACTCTGGGGGTCTCTCACTCCCTGAGTATGAGGGCACTCTGGGGGTCTCTCACTCCCTGAGTATGAGGGTGCTCTGGGGGTCTCTCAATCTCTAAGTATGAGGGTGCCCTGGGGGTCTCTCCCTCCCGAAGTATGAGGGTGCTCTGGGGGTCTCTCCCTCCCGAAGTATGAGGGTACTCTGGGGGTCTCTCACTCCCTGAGTATGAGGGTACTCTGGGGGTCTCTCACTCCCCTAGTATGAGTGTACTCTGGGGGTCTTTCACTCCCTGAGTATGAGGGTGCTCTGGGGGTCTTTCACTCCCTGAGTATGAGGGTACTCTGGGGGTCTCTCACTCCCTGAGTATGAGGGTGCCCTGGGGGTCTCTCACACCCTGAGTATGAGGGTGCCCTGGGGGTCTCTCTTTCCCTGAGTATGAGGGTGCCCTGGGGTTCTCTCTTTCCCTGAGTATGAGGGTGCCCTGGGGGTCTCTCACTCCCTGAGTATGAGGATGCTCTGGGGGTCTCTCTTTCCCTGAGTATGAGGGTGCCCTGGGGGTCTCTCACTCCCTGAGTATGAGGATGCTCTGGGGTTCTCTCTTTCCCTGAGTATGAGGGTGCCCTGGGGTTCTCTCACTCCCTGAGTATGAGGGTGCCCTGGGGGTCTCTCACTCCCTGAGTATGAGGGTGCCCTGGGGGTCTCTCACTCCCTGAGTATGAGGGTGCCCTGGGGGTCTCTCACTCCCTGAGTATGAGGATACTCTGGGGGTTTCTCTTTCCCTGAGTATAAGGGTACTCAGGGGGTCTGTCTTTCCCTGAGTATGAGGGTGCCCTGGGGGTCTCTCACTCCCTGAGTATGAGGGTACTCTGGGGGTCTGTCTTTCCTTGAGTATGATGGTATCTCCTCCTGGGTTACCTGGTCACTCTGTGCAGTCTCTTTCTCTCTCTGCGCACTCGTTGCTTGGGCGCTCTCAGCTGGTTCTCTCTGCATCCCTCCTCTGGTATATAAAGCTCCCCACGCCCCCTCCTTTCCTGTGTTGCGATTGGCTCCTGGCCCAGCCCAGGCTCCTTCCTTCTTAGTCATTGATTTCAAAACTGTGAGAGGTCACAGACCTGGGGGTGATAAGAGGCCTACTGACAGGCTAAATGGTAATAGGGAGATGTAGAATGGGGTATTATGGGGGGCACAGACAGTGCCAGACCTGGGGGTGATAAGAGGCCTACCGACAGGCTAAATGGTAATAGGGAGATGTAGAATGGGGTATTATGGGGGGCACAGACAGTGCCAGACCTGGGGGTGATAAGAGGCCTACTGATATGTAGGAGAAGGGCAGATAAGCAGAATGCAAATAAATAATAAGAGCAAAAACTATATTCACATTAATGGATAAACATGAAATAATGAGAAGGTAACGTAACTACAGTATGATCTGTATTTATGTAGAGGAGACCAGCGAGTAACAATATGTTATAATATGTAACAATATGTATCAATAAGGAACAATACGTAACAATATATTATAATATGTAACAATATGTATCAATAAGGAACAATACGTAACAATATATTATAATATGTAACAATATGTATCATTAAGGAACAATACGTAACAATATATTATAATATGTAACAATATGTATCAATAAGGAACAATACGTAACAATATATTATAATATGTAACAATGTGTATCAATAAGGAAGAATACGTAACAATATATTATAATATGTAACAATGTGTATCAATAAGGAACAATACGTAACAATATATTATAATATGTAACAATGTGTATCAATAAGGAACAATACGTAACAATATATTATAATATGTAACAATATGTATCAATAAGGAACAATACGTAACAATATATTATAATATGTAACAATATGTATCAATAAGGAACAATACGTAACAATATATTATAATATGTAACAATATGTATCAATAAGGAACAATACGTAACAATATATTATAATATGTAACAATATGTATCAATAAGGAACAATACGTAACAATATATTATAATATGTAACAATGTGTATCAATAAGGAACAATACGTAACAATATATTATAATATGTAACAATATGTATCAATAAGGAACAATATTATGTTTTAATGCAAAATCCTGTAACAGGGTAAATAGAATAGGCATAAAAGTAAATAAAAAGTAATAAAATATGACAATGAAAATATAAGTATGAGCCAGGCAGATGGCATTATATTGTTATTTTATTCTCTGGACACATGGGCGGCAACAAAGAAGATAAAATCAAACTGCCCTGCCCTTAAACAGCTTAAGTAAATGCATTTAAATAAAGCACCAGGTCCAGATAAAATAGTCCCCAAATCCGGGGGAATTAGTTTTATTTTCCAAATGATATGGCAGGATTGGTCACTTACAGTAAGGATATGGTGTGATTCCCCTTTTATTCTCCGTCTTCTCCTTCTTCTCCTCTACCTCTTAGTAATACAAAAGATACAATGTTTATATTAAAGAACATAAATGTTTATTGTTTTGTGCTTCTTGTTGCAAAATGAAAACTAGTTTAAAAAAGGTTATTAGTACTGAGTCAGGGAATTATAATCCAGTGAGTCTGACACCAGTAGAGGTCTCATACATTTTTTTTTCTGCATCATTCAGTTGTTCCTGACTCTCCAGGACCTTATGGACCGTAACACACCAGGCACATTTTTATGTCCATGGTCATGCTGATCCATTTGGTTTTTCATGGCAGAGATGCTGGACTGGGTTGCCAGTTCCTTCTCCAATAGGCCACAGCATGTAGCTCCTGGTATTGCTAGGTGGCCTCTCATCCACGTCCTGACCAGACCCAACCCTGCTTGGTTTTAGGGTGTCATGACCTCTTGGTTCCCTGACTGGAATTGAACCCACAGATGAGTTAGTAAGGGTTAATATTAAGGGGCAATTTGGGGTAATTAAATAAAAACATAGTTTATTGGAGATAGGTCAGTTTGTTGTAATGAGGAAGTATGCAGGTTACTAGGCCAAGGCAATTAAGTGAGTAATAACTAACAGCCTTATTAAATTGTGATTTGGCCAATTGAATCGGGCTCTATATAAGCCAAGAGCATATTATTTTTTAAAGAAGTTTTTAGTTAGTGATCTTCTATCCAAAAGCGAGGTCTCACTAACTAAACTTCTGTAAAAAAAAAAAATGCTCTGTGCTTATATAGAGCCCTATTCAATTGGCCAAATCACAATTTAATAATGCTGTGTATCATTACCATACTGACTATTTTATTTTTGTTTGTGTTCAAAATTTGGACTTTTATATAAAAATATTTAAAAATGAACAATGAATGGTTTTATTTATGGCCTAAATGGTAAATGTTCCTCCTCAGTTCTGGTCCCAGGTCTTAATAATATACCTGCCACATATATCACCTGATCCATATAGACTAATGATATGACATTATGCTAATTAGTTTAATTGGAGATGGATGTAGAAACATGTAGTGGGATATAACATTTTATTTTATACGTTTTTTTATTTTATTATTTAAATATATATTATATATAAATATAGATAGATCAATAGATAGATAGATATAGAGGGATAGATAGATGGATACAGATATAGATAGATAGATAGATAGATAGATAGATAGATAGATAGATAGATAGATAGATAGATAGATGGATACAGATATAGATAGATAGATAGATAGATAGATAGATAGATAGATAGTTAGATAGATAGATAGATAGATAGAGGGATAAGGAGATAGATAGATAGATAGATAGATAGAGGGATAGAGAGATAGATAGATAGATAGATAGATAGATAGATAGAGAGATAGATAGAGAGATAGATAGAGAGATAGAGGGATAGATAGATAGATAGATAGATAGATAGAGAGATAGATAGAGAGATAGAGAGATAGATAGAGGGATAGATAGATAGATAGATAGATAGAGGGATAGATAGATAGATAGAGAGATAGATAGAGAGATAGATAGATAGATAGATAGATAGAGGGATAGATAGATAGATAGATAGATAGATAGAGGGATAGATAGATAGATAGATAGAGGGATAGATAGAGGGATAGATAGAGGGATAGATAGAGGGATAGATAGAGGGATAGATAGATAGATAGATAGATAGATAGAGGGATAGATAGATAGATAGATAGATAGATAGATAGATAGAGGGATAGATAGATAGATAGATAGATAGATAGATAGATAGAGGGATAGATAGATAGATAGTTAGATAGATAGATAGATAGATAGATAGAGGGATAAGGAGATAGATAGATAGATAGATAGAGGGATAGAGAGATAGATAGATAGATAGATAGAGAGATAGATAGAGAGATAGATAGAGGGATAGATAGATAGATAGAGGGATAGATAGATAGATAGAGAGATAGATAGATAGATAGATAGAGAGATAGATAGATAGATAGATAGATAGAGGGATAGATAGAGGGATAGATAGAGGGATAGATAGAGGGATAGATAGAGGGATAGATAGATAGACAACCTTTTCAGATCTCCTCTGATCTACAATATGCTGATTAATTGTTAAGAATTAATTGATCCAGAGGAAACAAATAGTAAAAAACCCAGTCAGACTTAGCCAATCATCTCGAAGGAACCCAAAAAAATGAATTCCTGCCTGACCTCAGACACTGGCGATTGGACTCCTCCCTGGATCAATACTCTCTCTCTCTAATTATCCAGGATAGCCCTGAATTCCCTTTTTAATTAGAAATAAATCCAGTCCCCTTTTAAAGTTATCTATCGTATCCGCTGTCACCACCTCCTTTGGTAGAGAATTCCACAGATTAACCACCCTTACTGTGAAGAACCCTTTTCTTTCTTTAAGGTGGAATCTTTTTACTTCTAACCTTAGGATGTCCTCTTGTCAGTTGGAAACCTCTTGGCACAAAAAGCTCCCGTGACAAATCTTTATACTGACCCTGGATGTATTTATATATGGTAATCATATCTCCTCTTAGACGCCTTTTTTCTAGAGAAAATAAGTGTAATTTGGCTAGTCTTTCTTCATAACTTAGCCCCTCCATTGCCCTTATTAGTTTTGTTGCCCTTCTCTGTACCTTTTCCAGCTCTAAAATGTCCTTTTTATGAAGTGGTGCCCAAAATTGTCCTCCATATTCCAAATGAGGGCGTACTAGAGATTTGTATAGTGGCAGAATTATATTTGCTTCCCTGGCTTCTATACCCTTCTTAATACATGCTAATATTTTATTTGCCTTTGCAGCTGCTGCTTGGCGTTGAGCGCTGTTACCTAGGTGGTTGTCCACAAGCTCCCAAATCCCTTTCAATATCTGATACACCGAGATTTGCTCCATTAAGATTATAAATTGCATGGATATTTTTCCTTCCCAGATGCAGAACTTTACATTTTAACATTTTCAGGATATAAACATTCTTCTTAGATGAGTTTGTGGGATTTTGAAATCCCAAAGAATTATAAGTCCAAGGTTGAAGGAAATAATATTGGGAGTCTGGGTAGCTCTGTAAGTCATCTAAGTCATCCACGAGGAATGTTCCTGCTGGTTAGTCAGAGGTGTAATAATGTCAGAGACAGTTACTGTGTGAATGGTAACCAGAGCTCACAGGTATAGGACCTAACAAAGCTGGGCTCAAACATATAGTAAGTGACAGAGCTGGGCTCACACATACAGTAAGTGACTGAGCTGGGCTCAAACATACAGTAAGTGACAGAGCTGGGCTCACACATATACAGTAAGTGACTGAGCTGGGCTCACACATACAGTAAGTGACAGAGCTGGGCTCACACATATACAGTAAGTGACTGAGCTGGGCTCACACATACAGTAAGTGACTGAGCTGGGCTCACACATATACAGTAAGTGACTGAGCTGGGCTCACACATATACAGTAAGTGACTGAGCTGGGCTCACACATACAGTAAGTGACAGAGCTGGGCTCACACATATACAGTAAGTGACAGAGCTGGGCTCACACATATACAGTAAGTGACTGAGCTGGGCTCACACATACAGTAAGTGACTGAGCTGGGCTCACACATATACAGTAAGTGACTGAGCTGGGCTCACACATATACAGTAAGTGACTGAGCTGGGCTCAAACATATACAGTAAGTGACTGAGCTGGGCTCACACATATAGTAAGTGACTGAGCTGGGCTCACACATACAGTAAGCGACTGAGCTGGGCTCACACATATACAGTAAGTGACTGAGCTGGGCTCACACATATAGTAAGTGACTGAGCTGGGCTCACACATACAGTAAGTGACTGAGCTGGGCTCACACATACAGTAAGTGACTGAGCTGGGCTCAAACATACAGTAAGTGACTGAGCTGGGCTCACACATACAGTAAGTGACTGAGCTGGGCTCACACATACAGTAAGTGACTGAGCTGGGCTCACACATACAGTAAGTGACTGAGCTGGGCTCACACATACAGTAAGTGACTGAGCTGGGCTCACACATATACAGTAAGTGACTGAGCTGGGCTCAAACATATACAGTAAGTGACTGAGCTGGGTTCACACATATAGTAAGTGACTGAGCTGGGCTCAAACATATACAGTAAGTGACTGAGCTGGGCTCACACATACAGTAAGTGACTGAGCTGGGCTCACACATACAGTAAGTGACTGAGCTGGGCTCACACATATAGTAAGTGACTGAGCTGGGCTCACACATACAGTAAGTGACTGAGCTGGGCTCACACATACAGTAAGTGACTGAGCTGGGCTCACACATATACAGTAAGTGACTGAGCTGGGCTCAAACATATACAGTAAGTGACTGAGCTGGGCTCAAACATATACAGTAAGTGACTGAGCTGGGTTCACACATATAGTAAGTGACTGAGCTGGGCTCAAACATACAGTAAGTGACTGAGCTGGGCTCACACATATAGTAAGTGACTGAGCTGGGCTCACACATACAGTAAGTGACTGAGCTGGGCTCAAACATACAGTAAGTGACTGAGCTGGGCTCACACATACAGTAAGTGACTGAGCTGGGCTCACACATACAGTAAGTGACTGAGCTGGGCTCACACATATAGTAAGTGACTGAGCTGGGCTCACACATACAGTAAGTGACTGAGCTGGGCTCAAACATACAGTAAGTGACTGAGCTGGGCTCACACATACAGTAAGTGACTGAGCTGGGCTCACACATACAGTAAGTGACTGAGCTGGGCTCACACATATAGTAAGTGACTGAGCTGGGCTCAAACATACAGTAAGTGACTGAGCTGGGCTCACACATATAGTAAGTGACTGAGCTGGGCTCACACATATAGTAAGTGACTGAGCTGGGCTCACACATACAGTAAGTGACTGAGCTGGGCTCACACATACAGTAAGTGACTGAGCTGGGCTCAAACATACAGTAAGCGACTGAGCTGGGCTCACACATATACAGTAAGTGACTGAGCTGGGCTCACACATACAGTAAGTGACTGAGCTGGGCTCACACATACAGTAAGTGACTGAGCTGGGCTCAAACATACAGTAAGTGACTGAGCTGGGCTCAAACATATACAGTAAGTGACTGAGCTGGGCTCACACATATACAGTAAGTGACTGAGCTGGGCTCACACATACAGTAAGTGACTGAGCTGGGCTCAAACATACAGTAAGTGACTGAGCTGGGCTCAAACATTTACAGTAAGTGACTGAGCTGGGCTCACACATACAGTAAGTGACTGAGCTGGGCTTAAACATATACAGTAAGTGACTGAGCTGGGCTCACACATACAGTAAGTGACTGAGCTGGGCTTAAACATATACAGTAAGTGGCTGAGCTGGGCTCAAACATATATAGTAAGTGACTGAGCTGGGCTCACACATACAGTACGTGACTGAGCTGGGCTCAAACATATATAGTAAGTGACTGAGCTGGGCTCATCCATACAGTAAGTGACTGAGCTGGGCTCAAACATATACAGTAAGTGACTGAGCTGGGCTCACACATATACAGTAAGTGACTGAGCTGGGCTCACACCTATACAGTAAGCAACTAAGCTGGGCTCAAACATACATTAAGTGACTGAGCTGGGCTCAAACATATACAGTAAGCGACTGAGCTGGGCTCAAACATACAGTAAGCGACTGAGCTGGGCTCAAACATATACAGTAAGTGACTGAGCTGGGCTCACACATATACAGTAAGTGACTGAGCTGGGCTCACATATACAGTAAGTGACTGAGCTGGGCTCACATATACAGTAAGCGACTGAGCTGGGCTCAAACATATACAGTAAGCGACTGAGCTGGGCTCACACATACAGTAAGTGACTGAGCTGGGCTCAAACATATACAGTAAGCGACTGAGCTGGGCTCAAACATATACAGTAAGTGACTGAGCTGGGCTCAAACATATACAGTAAGTGACTGAGCTGGGCTCACACATATACAGTAAGTGACTGAGCTAGGCTCAAACATATACAGTAAGTGGCTGAGCTGGGCTCACACATACAGTACGTGGCTGAGCTGGGCTCACACATACAGTAAGTGACTGAGCTGGGCTCAAACATATACAGTAAGCGACTGAGCTGGGCTCAAACATATACAGTAAGTGACTGAGCTGGGCTCACACATATACAGTAAGTGACTGAGCTAGGCTCAAACATATACAGTAAGTGGCTGAGCTGGGCTCAAACATACAGTAAGCGACTGAGCTGGGCTCAAACATATACAGTAAGCGACTGAGCTGGGCTCAAACATATACAGTAAGCGACTGAGCTGGGCTCAAACATATACAGTAAGCGACTGAGCTGGGCTCAAACATATACAGTAAGCGACTGAGCTGGGCTCAAACATATACAGTAAGTGACTGAGCTGGGCTCAAACATATACAGTAAGTGACTGAGCTGGGCTCACACATATACAGTAAGCGACTGAGCTGGGCTCAAACATACAGTAAGCGACTGAGCTGGGCTCACACATACAGTAGGCGACTAAGCTGGGCTCAAACATATACAGTAAGCGACTGAGCTGGGCTCACACACATACAGTAAGTGACTGAGCTGGGTTCAAACATATATAGTAAGCGACTGAGCTGGGCTCACACATACAGTAGGCGACTAAGCTGGGCTCAAACATATACAGTAAGCGACTGAGCTGGGCTCACACACATACAGTAAGTGACTGAGCTAGGCTCAAACATATACAGTAAGTGACTGAGCTGGGCTCACACATATACAGTAAGTGACTGAGCTGGGCTCACACATATACAGTAAGTGACTGAGCTGGGCTCAAACATATACAGTAAGTGACTGAGCTGGGCTCAAACATACAGTAAGTGACTGAGCTGGGCTCAAACATACAGTAAGTTGTTAAGCTGCGTTCAAACATACAATAATTTCGGTACAGTAAATGACTAAGCTAGGCTTATAATACAGTAGGTGGCTGAGCTGGGTTTATAGATACAGTAAGTTGTTAAGCTGGGTTTAAACATACAATAAGTGAGGTGGTTATTGCACGTACATTAAGTGACTGAGCTGGGTTATTACATATAGAGTTAATGACTGAGCTGACCTTACACTCTATCAGTGACCTCTCTGCCCCCAAGTCCTGGTCACACACTGAGGGACCCCCCCCATGTTAGTGTAACAGACTCTGATGACGTCTCTGCTCTTGGTTACAGTAATAAGATACCGGGCTGGATCAGGTCATTTCCTGGGAATTCCCCTCCTATACTGTGTGTACATATATATATATATAGACAGCCGCCCTGAGACTCACCGCACACGCCCAGCGGCTCACAGGAACGCTCTGTCTGAGAGATCCCAAAACAGCCTCAAACTCACGTGTCACAAAACTCTCACTCCTTGTATATTTTTCCATGTTTAAAAATAAAATGTCTTATTTTGTTTTCTTATTTTTTTTTGGGGACGCCCCAAATTCTGCAGCCGCAAAACTCTGCCCCCCCCCCCCACCCCCAGATACCAAATAATAATTATAATAATATAACAATTAAACCCAGTTGTGGTCACCAGACAGGAAGGGGCTTTATGTGGGATTACAAAGTACTGCTGGGCAAACCGCAACGGCTGGGACAACACAGCTGTAATCTGAATAAATAAACCAAAAAGACTGAGAACAGACAGCAAGCTGCCTTAGAGATTGATAGCACAAATGACCTAATTGGCCCATGTAGTCTGCCCATCCTATCTACCAGATTGTTGGCACGTTGCCAAGTACATCGTCCTTCCTGATCCCAAAAGCTGACAATCTAATGGTTCCTTGAATTTGTTTTTAAATACACCCAACTCCTTTTTGAAAGTTATCTACTGAATCTCCAGTTCCAACCTCCTTTGCTAGCAAGTTCCACAATCTGGACACCTGACAAAACCCTTTACTGACCACGGGGGTATTAATATAACATAATCATAGCATCCAAATCAGTCTAACTGGATCAGTTTATGCCGCAATTAATGACCAATAACAAGGGCATATTAACCATCAGAAATAATGGAAAAAATGTAATTTATTAATTAAAAAAACAGCCTTGAATTTACTAATTTCCATTAATTCCAAACGGACCTTCTCTCAGTGTCTAATTGCTTCCTTTTGCGCATGGCATTTGAAGTAGCCATAGAGTTTAGCCGCTGACGCCTCAATCATGAAGGTAATTAGGTACTGATAACCAACCTGTAAGTTCTTAGGGCCTCATTCAATTGCGATTTGGGCAATTGAATAGGGCTCTAAATAAGCACATAGCATATTTTTTTTAAATAAGTTTTTTGTTAGTGAAAATCTTGCTTTTGGATAGATATTTACTAACTAAAAACTTCTTTAAAAAAAATATGTTATGTGCTTATTTAGACCCCTATTCAATTGGCCAAGTTGCAATTGAATGAGGGCCTTAGTGTTTCTGTTGATAAAGACATTTTGTGGTAACTTTCAGTGGTAAGTTTTGATATTCTATCAGCACTATATATATACTTGTTGTTCAGTCCTTCATTCGTGTCCGACTCCCGGTGACCATATGGACACAGCACAGCAGACATATCTGTCTTGTGTTTCTGGTTGTGCTTATCCATATGGTTTTCATGGCAAAGGTACTGGAGTGGGTTGCCAGTTCCTTCTCCAGTGGACCATGATTTGTCTGACCTTTCTGCTATGACCTGCCCATCTTGGCTGACCCTAGCTCACATTCATTCATGGAAGTACCCAAGCCCCTTCACCACAACAAGGTAGAGATCCGGAAGGGGGATATATATATATACTTCTATAAATAAAGAGTATATAATATCTATATATATTTATATTTATTTATTTAATCCCTACTTTCCCGTTATTAACTCTTTCTAGCTCTACAGCGTCCTTTAGTACCAGAGCTGCCCCCCAGGGGTCTTACCAGGGATCTATATGGTTAAAATGTATTTAACAAGCGGGCTCTGCAGAAGCGCATAGACATTGAGGCTACCAGCTGTCCTATTTATAGCCTGTTATACACACCCTCCCGGGGCTCTCACGTCCGGCCTGCAGACCCCAGACCACAATGACCTCAACCTGTAAATATCCAGCCCCCCCGGGAGCCGCCAAGAGGTTTGTTTTCATTTAGAAGACACAAAGTATCAGTTCTGTTATTGAGTAACAAATATCTGAGTGTTCCAGATAAAAACTCAGGAATGATTTACAGAGAAGACAATAGGTTCAGAGCCCCAGGGACCAATCAGAAATTATTGGCTATGGTCTTTCATTAACCAGAAATACACTTTAGTTGGTGGATCAGAAAGGCTGATTGACAAGTTAAACTGTAAATGTAGTAATGTTACTGCAGGAAAACAGTTTGTTTATTAGTAATAATAATAAATAACAGCGCTTGTTACTGATGTGTCTGGAAGCCTCGCTGCGGCCATTTAAGTCTTATCGTTATTTGCCCTGCGCACTTTCTCTGCTTCCACTCAAGGGTTAAAGGTCTGAGTTAGTGATGGCGTGAGGGGGGGCGCCGACAGTCTCTCCCCCAACCACAAGAGAGAGAGAGGGGAAACCACAGGAGACTTGGAGACGCACTGGTGGGGAGGGGGGGTCAGTGACCCATCACAGCCCCCACCCCTCACACTCCTCTGCCTTCCTGTATTGCCTCACGGCCCCCATTGCAACGCAGTTTACATTAAACTCTCTCACCTCACTGGCTGGGAGCCCGAGGGGCGGGGGCCGCCATTATTTGGGTTTCCTCACCGTCACTTTCTCTAATCCTTTTGTTTAAAGGAAATGTTTTTATAATAAGAGGATCTGCCCAGAAGTGACCGTTATTTGTAAGAACAGAGAAATCCCAAAATTACGGGGAAATTCAAAGAAAGATAAATTTCACCTAAAATGGTCAGTCTGGGCCCGAAAAATATTATGCGCCGCTTTAGGGCCCCAGGAGCGGCAAATAATAACTATTCATTTCTTTAATTTTTTTTTTTTAAGAATAAAATTACTTTAAAGTTACTTTAAACCTTGCATTGTAGCAGATCTGCCTATTAGGATTTGCCCAGGAGGCTGTCCTTATTTCTTGCCTGGAAAGGAGGCAGATAAAAGACTGTTTATTAGGACAACAGATAAAGACTCCTATCAGGACGCTCCAACCCCTGTGTGGGGTGGAGAGCAGCAGACCTCATGATGACTGCAACTCCAAACTTCACATTTTTGCTTCAGATACTGAAATAAATAAATGGAAATGTATTGTATTATAAAATATATATTGTTATGAATGACAGATTGCAAGCTCTTCTGCCAAACCACAAGAACTACAATTGGTTGCAAGGTCTTAAGGTCAGCAGAAAATAACAATATAATCTGTGGGCAAGACTGGGCACGTACAGAGTGGACTGACCACACACGCAGATTTCCATCAGTCCCACCCTAATGCCCTGTCCTGGGGTTATTTCTCTCTTCTCTTTTTCAGCTCACTGCGTCCAGGTTCCCTGTTGTGATCAAAATGGGCCACGCCCACTCTGGGATGGGCAAGGTGAGTGACCGTGTGGGGTCGTGATGGCAGTAGAAGGTCACAGGGTGGGGCATGGGGTCAGCGGTGGTCACTCAGAGGTCACTAGGTCAGTCCAGACACAAAGAGAGTGATGGTCACCCAATAGACGTTTGCACAGATTGGGTCATCAGGTCAGACACAGGTTTGGACACTAGATTGGGGGGGGGGTCAGGAAGGTCACACAGAGTATCAGGAGGATACCCAGGATGTCGCATTGCAAAACCCACCGTGCGTCTGACCGTTGTGTCCTAGTGACCTTAGAGGTCAGCCCTGTGCTGGGCAGGCCCCCTCCCATGTGATTACATGTGCCTAAACTATAATGTATCTCTATGAAAGGCTCCTTCCAGGCTCCTACAAACAGTCTGGCTCCTAAGTGTTAGTTATGTTGTCCATTCTGCCCAACCCCTGTGTGTCTCTGTCTGTCAGTACATGCCCCCGTGTGTCTCTGTCTGTCAGTACATGCCTCTGTGTGTCTCTGTCTGTCAGTACATGCCCCTGTGTGTCTCTGTATGTCAGTACATGCCCCCGTGTGTGTCTGTCTGTCAGTACATGCCTCTGTGTGTCTCTGTCTGTCAGTACATGCCCTTGTGTTTCTCTGTCTGTCAGTACATGCCTCTGTGTGTCTCTGTCTGTCAGTACATGCCCCCGTGTGTCTCTGTCTGTAAGTACATGCCCCTGTGTGTCTCTGTCTGTCAGTACATGCCCCCGTGTGTCTCTGTCTGTCAGTACATGCCCCAGTGTGTCTCTGTCTGTCAGTACATGCCCCAGTGTGTCTCTGTCTGTCAGTACATGCCTCTGTGTGTCTCTGTCTGTCAGTACGTGCCCCCGTGTGTCTCTGTCTGTCAGTACATGCCTCTGTGTGTCTCTGTCTGTCAGTACATGCCGCTGTGTGTCTCTGTCTGTCAGTACATGCCTCTGTGTGTCTCTGTCTGTCAGTACATGCCTCTGTGTGTCTCTGTCTGTCAGTACATGCCCCCGTGTGTCTCTGTCTGTCAGTATATGCCCTTGTGTTTCTCTGTCTGTCAGTACATGCCTCTGTGTGTCTCTGTCTGTCAGTACATGCCTCTGTGTGTCTCTGTCTGTCAGTACATGCCCCCGTGTGTCTCTGTCTGTCAGTACATGCCTCTGTGTGTCTCTGTCTGTCAGTACATGCCCCCGTGTGTCTCTGTCTGTCAGTACATGCCTCTGTGTGTCTCTGTCTGTCAGTACATGCCCCCGTGTGTCTCTGTCTGTCAGTACATGCCCTTGTGTGTCTCTGTATGTCAGTACATGCCCCCGTGTGTCTCTGTCTGTCAGTACATGCCTCTGTGTGTCTCTGTCTGTCAGTACATGCCCCTGTGTGTCTCTGTATGTCAGTACATGCCCCAGTGTGTGTCTGTCTGTCAGTACATGCCTCTGTGTGTCTCTGTCTGTCAGTACATGCCCTTGTGTTTCTCTGTCTGTCAGTACATGCCTCTGTGTG
This sequence comes from Discoglossus pictus, assembly GCA_027410445.1. Lineage (NCBI taxonomy): Eukaryota > Metazoa > Chordata > Amphibia > Anura > Alytidae > Discoglossus > Discoglossus pictus. Next base: position 1,068,779 of record CM050168.1, read on the forward strand.
TGTCTGTCTGTCAGTACATGCCTCTGTGTGTCTCTGTCTGTCAGTACATGCCCTTGTGTTTCTCTGTCTGTCAGTACATGCCTCTGTGTGTCTCTGTCTGTCAGTACATGCCCCCGTGTGTCTCTGTCTGTAAGTACATGCCCCTGTGTGTCTCTGTCTGTCAGTACATGCCCCCGTGTGTCTCTGTCTGTCAGTACATGCCCCAGTGTGTCTCTGTCTGTCAGTACATGCCCCAGTGTGTCTCTGTCTGTCAGTACATGCCTCCGTGTGTCTCTGTCTGTCAGTACATGCCCCCGTGTGTCTCTGTCTGTCAGTACATGCCTCTGTGTGTCTCTGTCTGTCAGTACATGCCGCTGTGTGTCTCTGTCTGTCAGTACATGCCTCTGTGTGTCTCTGTCTGTCAGTACATGCCTCTGTGTGTCTCTGTCTGTCAGTACATGCCCCCGTGTGTCTCTGTCTGTCAGTATATGCCCTTGTGTTTCTCTGTCTGTCAGTACATGCCTCTGTGTGTCTCTGTCTGTCAGTACATGCCTCTGTGTGTCTCTGTCTGTCAGTACATGCCTCTGTGTGTCTCTGTCTGTCAGTACATGCCCCCGTGTGTCTCTGTCTGTCAGTACATGCCTCTGTGTGTCTCTGTCTGTCAGTACATGCCCCCGTGTGTCTCTGTCTGTCAGTACATGCCTCTGTGTGTCTCTGTCTGTCAGTACATGCCTCTGTGTGTCTCTGTCTGTCAGTACATGCCCCCGTGTGTCTCTGTCTGTCAGTATATGCCCTTGTGTTTCTCTGTCTGTCAGTACATGCCCCCGTGTGTCTCTGTCTGTCAGTACATGCCCCTGTGTTTCTCTGTCTGTCAGTACATGCCCCAGTGTGTCTCTGTCTGTCAGTACATGCCTCTGTGTGTCTCTGTCTGTCAGTACATGCCGCTGTGTGTCTCTATCTGTCAGTACATGCCCCTGTGTGTGTCTGTCTGTCAGTACATGCCCCTGTGTTTCTCTGTCTGTCAGTACATGCCTCTGTGTGTCTCTGTATGTCAGTACATGCCCCCGTGTGTCTCTGTCTGTCAGTACATGCCTCTGTGTGTCTCTGTCTGTCAGTACATGCCCCCGTGTGTCTCTGTCTGTCAGTACATGCCTCTGTGTGTCTCTGTCTGTCAGTACATGCCGCTGTGTGTCTCTGTCTGTCAGTACATGCCCCTGTGTGTGTCTGTCTGTCAGTACATGCCTCTGTGTGTCTCTGTCTGTCAGTACATGCCTCTGTGTGTCTCTGTCTGTCAGTACATGCCCCTGTGTTTCTCTGTCTGTCAGTACATGCCTCTGCGTGTCTCTGTCTGTCAGTACATGCCCCTGTGTGTCTCTGTCTGTCAGTACATGCCTCTGTGTGTCTCTGTCTGTCAGTACATGCCTCTGTCTGTCTCTGTCTGTCAGTACATGCCTCTGTCTGTCTCTGTCTGTCAGTACATGCCTCTGTGTGTCTCTGTCTGTCAGTACATGCCCCTGTGTGTCTCTGTCTGTCAGTACATGCCCTTGTGTTTCTCTGTCTGTCAGTACATGCCTCTGTGTGTCTCTGTCTGTCAGTACATGCCCCCGTGTGTCTCTGTCTGTCAGTACATGCCGCTGTGTGTCTCTATCTGTCAGTACATGCCCCTGTGTTTCTCTATCTGTCAGTACATGCCCTTGTGTGTCTCTGTCTGTCAGTACATGCCTCTGTGTGTCTCTGTCTGTCAGTACATGCCCCTGTGTTTCTCTGTCTGTCAGTACATGCCTCTGTGTGTCTCTGTCTGTCAGTACATGCCCCTGTGTTTCTCTGTCTGTCAGTACATGCCCTTGTGTGTCTCTGTCTGTCAGTACATGCCTCTGTGTGTCTCTGTCTGTCAGTACATGCCCCTGTGTGTCTCTGTCTGTCAGTACATGCCCTTGTGTGTCTCTGTCTGTCGGTACATGCCTCTGTGTGTCTCTGTCTGTCGGTATATGCCTCTGTGTGTCTCTGTCAGTACATGCCCCCGTGTGTCTCTGTCTGTCAGTACATGCCTCTGTGTGTCTCTGTCTGTCAGTACATGCCCCTGTGTGTCTCTGTCTGTCAGTACATGCCCCTGTGTGTCTCTGTCAGTACATGCCTCTGTGTGTCTCTTTCTGTCAGTACATGCCTCTGTGTGTCTCTGTCTGTCAGTACATGCCCCCGTGTGTCTCTGTCTGTCAGTACATGCCTCTGTGTGTCTCTGTCTGTCACTACATGCCCCCGTGTGTCTCTGTCTGTCAGTACATGCCCCCGATTGTCTCTGTCTGTCAGTACATGCCTCTGTGTGTCTCTGTCTGTCAGTACATGCCCCCGTGTGTCTCTGTCTGTCAGTACATGCCTCTGTGTGTATTTGTCTGTCAGTACATGCCCCCGTGTGTCTCTGTCTGTCAGTACATGCCCCTGTGTGTCTCTGACTGTCAGTACATGCCCCTGTGTGTCTCTGTCTGTCAGTACATGCCCCCGTGTGTCTCTGTCAGTACATGCCCCGTGTGTCTCTGTCTGTCAGTACATGCCCCCGTGTGTCTCTGTCTGTCAGTACATGCCCCTGTGTGTCTCTGTCTGTCAGTACATGCCTCTGTGTGTCTCTGTCTGTCAGTACATGCCTCTGTGTGTCTCTGTCTCTCAGTACATGCCCCCGTGTGTCTCTGTCTGTCAGTACATGCCCCTGTGTTTCTCTGTCTGTCAGTACATGCCCCCGTGTGTGTCTGTCTGTCAGTACATGCCTCTGTGTGTCTGTCTGTCAGTACATGCCTCTGTCTGTAAGTACATGCCCCCGTGTGTCTCTGTCTGTCAGTACATGCCCCTGTGTGTCTCTGTCTGTCAGTACATGCCTCTGTGTGTCTCTGTCTGTCAGTACATGCCCCCGTGTGTCTCTGTCTGTCAGTACATGCCCCCGTGTGTCTCTATCTGTCAGTACATGCCCCCGTGTGTCTCTGTCAGTACATGCCCCGTGTGTCTCTGTCTGTCAGTACATGCCCCTGTGTTTCTCTGTCTGTCAGTACATGCCCTTGTGTGTCTCTGTCTGTCAGTACATGCCTCTGTGTGTCTCTGTCTGTCAGTACATGCCCCCGTGTGTCTCTGTCTGTCAGTACATGCCCCTGTGTGTCTCTATCTGTCAGTACATGCCCCCGTGTGTCTCTGTCAGTACATGCCCCGTGTGTCTCTGTCTGTCAGTACATGCCCCCGTGTGTCTCTGTCTGTCAGTACATGCCCCTGTGTGTCTCTGTCTGTCAGTACATGCCTCTGTGTGTCTCTGTCTGTCAGTACATGCCTCTGTGTGTCTCTGTCTGTCAGTACATGCCCCCGTGTGTCTCTGTCTGTCAGTACATGCCCCCGTGTGTCTCTGTCTGTCAGTACATGCCTCTGTGTGTCTCTGTCTGTCAGTACATGCCCCCGTGTGTCTCTGTCTGTCAGTACATGCCCCCGTGTGTGTCTGTCTGTCAGTACATGCCCCCGTGTGTCTCTGTCTGTCAGTACATGCCCCTGTGTGTCTCTGTCTGTCAGTACATGCCTCTGTGTGTCTCTGTCTGTCAGTACATGCCTCTGTGTGTCTCTGTCTGTCAGTACATGCCCCCGTGTGTCTCTGTCTGTCAGTACATGCCCCGTGTGTCTCTGTCTGTCAGTACATGCCTCTGTGTGTCTCTGTCTGTCAGTACATGCCCCCGTGTGTCTCTGTCTGTCAGTACATGCCCCTGTGTTTCTCTGTCTGTCAGTACATGCCCCCGTGTGTGTCTGTCTGTCAGTACATGCCTCTGTGTGTCTGTCTGTCAGTACATGCCTCTGTCTGTAAGTACATGCCCCCGTGTGTCTCTGTCTGTCAGTACATGCCCCTGTGTGTCTCTGTCTGTCAGTACATGTCCCTGTGTGTCTCTGTCTGTCAGTACATGCCCCCGTGTGTCTCTGTCTGTCAGTACATGCCCCTGTGTGTCTCTGTCTGTCAGTACATGCCCCCGATTGTCTCTGTCTGTCAGTACATGCCCCCGTGTGTCTCTGTCTCTCAGTACATGCCTCTGTGTGTCTCTGTCTCTCAGTACATGCCTCTGTGTGTCTCTGTCTGCTTCAGTGTGTCTGTCTCTACATGTCTGTCTGTTCGTCTACAGTGCCTTGCAAAAGTATTCACCCCCTTGGCATTTTTTGTGTTTTGTTGCCTCGCAACCTGGAATTAACACGGATTGTCTCAGGATTTGCATCATTTACAGAACACGCCACAACTTTGTTTCCCCTTAGACCCCCCAAGTGTTGCTTTAGCCGTGTGTTTGGGGTCATTGTCCTGCTGGAAGGTGACCCTCCGTCCTAGCCTCAAACCACGCACAGAGGGGTACAGGTTTTGCTCCTGAATATCCCGTATTTAGCACCATCTCATCTCAACTCTGACCAGTTTCCCAGTCCCATCCCCACAGCATGATGATGCCACCGCCATGTGTCACTGTGGGGATGGTGCTCTTTGGGTCATGTGATGTGTTGGGTTTGCGCCAGACATAGCGTTTTCTTTGATGGCTAAAAAGTTCAACTTTAGTCTCATCAGACCAGCGCACCTTCCTCCATACATTTTGGGAGTCTCCCACGTGCCTTTTTGCAAACTCAGAACGTGCCATCTTGTTTTTTGCTGAAAGTAATGGCTTTCGTCTGGCCATTCTGCCATAAAGCCCAACTCTATGGAGCGTACGGCTTATTGTCGTCCTATGTACAGATACTCCAGTCTCTGCTGTGGATCTCTGCAGCCCCTCCAGGGTTACCTTAGGTCTCTGTGCTGCTCTCTGATTAATGCCCTCCTTGCCCGGTCCGTGAGTTTTGGTGGGCAGTCGTCTCTTGCCAGGTTTGCTGTTCTGCCATGTTCTTTCCATTTGGTTATGATAGATTTGATGGTGCTCCTGGGGATCATCAAAGATTTGGATATTTTTTATAACTTAACCCTGACTTGTACTTCTCAACAACATTGTCCCTTACTTGTTTGGAGAGTTCCTTGGTCTTCATGGCAGTGTTTGGTTAGTGGTGCCTCTTGCTTAGGTGTTGCAGCCTCTGGGGCCTTTCAAAAAAGGTGTGTATATGTAATGACAGATCATGTGACACTTAGATTGCACACAGGGGGGCATAATTTCACTAATTATGTGATGTCTGAAGGTAATTGGTGGCGCCAGAGCTTTTTATGGGCTTCATAACAAAGGGGGTGAATACATACGCACATGACAATTGTCTGTTTTCTATTTCTAAAAAATAGTTTTATGTATATATTTTTCTCATTTCACTTCACCAACTTAGACTATTGTGTTCTGATCCGCCACATAAAATTCATATTAACAAAACATTAAACTTAAGGCTGTAATGTAACAAAATAGGGAACAAGTCAAGGGGGGTGAATACTTTTGCAAGGCACTGTATATGTGTCTGTCTGTCTCTGTCTGTATCTTGCATCACATTTCCTTTCTTTCCTTTCTTGTATTTCACCGCCATGTGTTTATCTCACGGATATAAATAATACAAAACAAGGCGCTGTGTTTACTTCTCAGGAGATAAACACATTTTTTTATACCCCAGAACCAAACCACTAACGAGCCCCCCCACGCCCCCGACTTTAGTTATATATTTTCTCTCTTTTTGTTATGTTCCTCAGATCATCACTTCATGTTTTTATCTGTTTCTGTTTTCTTCTCCATACTGTCTCCCCTATATCCTTGTTTTATCCATATTGTCTTCTCTATATTCCTTTTTAATCCATACTATCCCCCCATATCCCAGTTTTATCCATACTGTCCAACTTAAATCCCTGCTTTATCCATACTGTCCCCCCTATATTCCTGTTTTAGCCATACGGTCTCCCTCTATATCCCAGTTATATACATACCGACTCTCTCTAAATACCTGTTTTGTCCATCCTCTTATATCCCAATTTTATCCATACGTTCTCCCCTATATCACAGTTTTATCCGCACTGTCTTTTCCTGTATAGCAGTTTTATCCATAGTGTCTCTCCATATATCCCTGTTTTAGCCATACAGTCTCCCTGTATATCCCAGTTGTATCCATAGTGTATCTCTATATATACCACTTTTATCCATACTGTCTCTCCCTATATCCCTGTTTCATCCATACTGTCTCTCCCTATATCCCTGTTTTATCCATAGTGTCTCTCCCTATATCCCAGTTTTATCCATAGTGTCTCTCCCTATATCCCAGTTTTATCCATACTGTCTCTCCCTATATCCCAGTTTTATCCATACTGTCTCTTTATATCCTGGTTTTATCCATACTGTCTCTCCCTATATTGATGTTTTATCCATACTGACTCTCCCTATATCCCTGTTTTATCCATACTGTCTCTCTTTATATCCCTGTTTTATCCATACTGACTCTCCCTATATCCCTGTTTTATCCATACTGACTCTCCCTATATCCCTGTTTTATCCATACTGACTCTCCCTATATCCCTGTTTTATCCATACTGACTCTCCCTATATCCCTGTTTTATCCATACTGTCTCTCTTTATATCCCTGTTTTATCCATACTGACTCTCCCTATATCCCTGTTTTATCCATACTGACTCTCCCTATATCCCTGTTTTATCCATACTGACTCTCCCTATATCCCTGTTTTATCCATACTGTCTCTCTTTATATCCCTGTTTTATCCATACTGACTCTCCCTATATCCCTGTTTTATCCATACTGACTCTCCCTATATCCCTGTTTCATCCATACTGTCTCTCTTTATATCCCTGTTTTATCCATACTGTCTCTCTTTATATCCCTGTTTTATCCATACTGTCTCTCCCTATATCCCTGTTTTATCCATACTGACTCTCCCTATATCCCTGTTTCATCCATACTGTCTCTCTTTATATCCCAGTTTTATCCATACTGTCTCTCTTTATATCCCTGTTTTATCCATACTGTCTCTCTTTATATCCCTGTTTTATCCATACTGTCTCTCTATATCCCTGTTTTATCCATACTGTCTCTCCCTATATCCCTGTTTTATCCATACTGACTCTCCCTATATCCCTGTTTCATCCATACTGTCTCTCTTTATATCCATGTTTTATCCATACTGTCTCTCTTTATATCCCTGCTTTATCCATACTGTCTCTCTTTATATCCCTGTTTTATCCATACTGTCTCTCTTTATATCCCTGTTTTATCCATACTGTCTCTCTATATATCCCTGTTTTATCCATACTGTCTCTCCCTATATCCCTGTTTTATCCATACTGACTCTCCCTATATCCCTGTTTCATCCATACTGTCTCTCTTTATATCCCTGTTTTATCCATACTGTCTCTCTTTATATCCCTGTTTCATCCATACTGTCTCTCTTTATATCCCTGTTTTATCCATACTGTCTCTCTTTATATCCATGTTTTATCCATACTGACTCTCCCTATATCCCTGTTTTATCCATACTGTCTCTCTTTATATCCCTGTTTCATCCATACTGTCTCTCTTTATATCCCTGTTTTATCCATACTGACTCTCCCTATATCCCTGTTTTATCCATACTGTCTCTCTTTATATCCCAGTTTTATCCATACTGTCTCTCTTTATATCCCTGTTTCATCCATACTGTCTCTTTATATCCTGGTTTTATCCATACTGTCTCTCCCTTTTTCACTATTTCATCCATACTGTCTCTCCCTATATCCCTGTTTCATCCATACTGTCTCTCCCTATATGCCAGTTTTATCCATACTGTCTCTCCCTATATCCCAGTTTTATCCATACTGTCTCTCTTTATATCCCTGTTTTATCCATACTGTCTCTCTTTATATCCCTGTTTTATCCATACTGTCTCTCCCTATATCCCTGTTTTATCCATACTGTCTCTCTTTATATCCCTGTTTCATCCATACTGTCTCTCTTTATATCCCTGTTTTATCCATACTGACTCTCCCTATATCCCTGTTTTATCCATACTGTCTCTCTTTATATCCCTGTTTTATCCATACTGTCTCTCTTTATATCCCTGTTTTATCCATACTGTCTCTCTTTATATCCCAGTTTTATCCATACTGTCTCTCTTTATATCCCTGTTTTATCCATACTGTCTCTCTTTATATCCCTGTTTCATCCATACTGTCTCTCTTTATATCCCTGTTTCATCCATACTGTCTCTCTTTATATCCCACTTTTATCCATACTGTCTCTTTATATCCCACTTTTATCCATACTGTCTCTTTATATCCCTGTTTTATCCATACTGTCTCTCTTTATATCCCTGTTTTATCCATACTGTCTCTCTTTATATCCCAGTTTTACCCATACAGTCTATCCCTATATCCCTGTTTCATCCATACTGTCTCTTTATATCCTGGTTTTATCCATACTGACTCTCTTTATATCCCACTTTTATCCATACTGTCTCTTTATATCCCTGTTTCATCCATACTGTCTCTCTTTATATCCCTGTTTTATCCATACTGACTCTCTTTATATCCCACTTTTATCCATACTGTCTCTTTATATCCCACTTTTATCCATACTGTCTCTCTTTATATCCCTGTTTTATCCATACTGTCTCTCTTTATATCCCACTTTTATCCATACAGTCTATGTCTATATCCCAGTTTTACCCATACAGTCTATCCCTATATCCCTGTTTCATCCATACTGTCTCTTTATATCCTGGTTTTATGCATACTGACTCTCCCTATATCCCTGTTTTATCCATACTGTCTCTTTATATCCTGGTTTTATCCATACTGTCTCTCCCTTTTTCACTATTTCATCCATACTGTCTCTCTTTATATCCCTGTTTCATCCATACTGTCTCTCCCTATATGCCAGTTTTATCCATACTGTCTCTCTTTATATCCCTGTTTTATCCATACTGACTCTCCCTATATCCCTGTTTCATCCATACTGTATCTCTTTATATCCCTGTTTTATCCATACTGTCTCTCCCTATATTGATGTTTTATCCATACTGTCTCTCTTTATATCCCTGTTTCATCCATACTGTCTCTCTTTATATCCCTGTTTCATCCATACTGTCTCTCTTTATATCCCTGTTTCATCCATACTGACTCTCCCTATATTGATGTTTTATCCATACTGTCTCTCTTTATATCCCTGTTTTATCCATACTGTCTCTCCCTATATCCCTGTTTTATCCATACTGTCTCTCCCTATATCCCTGTTTTATCCATACGGTCTCTCTTTATATCCCTGTTTTATCCATACTGTCTCTTTATATCCCTGTTTTATCCATACTGTCTCTCTTTATATCCCTGTTTTATCCATACTGTCTCTTTATATCCCTGTTTTATCCATACTGTCTCTCTTTATATCCCTGTTTTATCCATACTGTCTCTCTTTATATCCCTGTTTCATCCATACTGACTCTCCCTATATCCCTGTTTTATCCATACTGTCTCTCTTTATATCCCTGTTTTATCCATACTGTCTCTCCCTATATCCCTGTTTTATCCATACTGTCTCTCTTTATATCCCTGTTTTGTCCATACTGTCTCTTTATATCCCTGTTTTATCCATACTGACTCTCCCTATATCCCTGTTTTATCCATACTGTCTCTCCCTATATCCCTGTTTTATCCATACTGTCTCTCTTTATATCCCTGTTTTATCCATACTGTCTCTCCCTATATCCCTGTTTTATCCATTCTGTCTCTCTTTATATCCCTGTTTTATCCATACTGTCTCTCTTTATATCCCTGTTTTATCCATACTGTCTCTCCCTATATCCCTGTTTTATCCATACTGTCTCTCCCTATATCCCTGTTTTAGCCATACTGTCTCTTTATATCCCTGTTTTATCCATACTGACTCTCCCTATATCCCTGTTTTATCCATACTGACTCTCCCTATATTGATGTTTTATCCATACTGTCTCTCCCTATATCCCTGTTTTATCCATACTGTCTCTCTTTATATCCCACTTTTATCCATACTGTCTCTCCCTATATCCCTGTTTTATCCATACTGTCTCTCTTTATATCCCTGTTTTATCCATACTGACTCTCCCTATATCCCTGTTTTATCCATACTGTCTCTCCCTATATTGATGTTTTATCCATACTGTCTCTCCCTATATTGATGTTTTATCCATACTGTCTCTCTTTATATCCCTGTTTTATCCATACTGTCTCTCTTTATATCCCTGTTTTATCCATACTGTCTCTCCCTATATTGATGTTTTATCCATACTGTCTCTCCCTATATCCCAGTTTTATCCATACTGTCTCTCCCTATATTGATGTTTTATCCATACTGTCTCTCCCTATATCCATGTTTTAT
>CM050168.1:1084041-1231541 GCA_027410445.1 Discoglossus pictus
GGGACTATATATCAATGTAAACTATATAGACACTGGGACTATATATCAACATAAAATATACAGGTGCTGGAACTATATATCAATGTAAACTTTATAGAGACTGGGACTATATATCAACATAAACTATTCAGGTGCTGGGACTATATATCAATGTAAACTATATAGATACTGGGACTATATATCAACATAAACTATTCAGGTGCTGGGACTATATATCAATGTAAACTTTATAGATACTGGGACTATATATCAACATAAATTATACAGGTGCTGGGACTATATATCAATGTAAACTATATAGATACTGGGACTATATATCTATGTAAACTATATAGATACTGGGACTATATATCAATGTAAACTATATAGATACTGGGACTATATATCAACATAAACTATATAGATACTGGGACTATATATCAACATAAACTATTCAGGTGCTGGGACTATATATCAATGTAAACTATATAGAGATTGGGACTATATATCAACATAAACTATTCAGGTGCTGGGACTATATATCAACATAAACTATTCAGGTGCTGGGACTATATATCAATGTAAACTTTATAGATACTGGGACTATATATCAACATAAACTATTCAGGTGCTGGGACTATATATCAATGTAAACTATATAGATACTGGGACTATATATCAACATAAAGTATTCAGGTGCTGGGACTATATATCAATGTAAACTATATAGATACTGGGACTATATATCAACATAAAATATACAGGTACTGGGACTATATATCAATGTAAACTATATAGATACTGGGACTATATATCAACATAAACTAAAGAGATACTTGGACTATATATCAATGTAAACTTTATAGAGACTGGGACTATATATCAACATAAAATATACAGGTGCTGGGACTATATATCAACACAAACTATTCAGGTGCTGGGACTATATATCAATGTAAACTATATAGATACTGGGACTATATATCAATGTAAACTTTATAGAGACTGGGACTATATATAAACATAAACTATTCAGGTGCTGGGACTATATATCAACATAAATTATACAGGTGCTGGGACTATATATCAATGTAAACTATTCAGGTGCTGGGACTATATATCAATGTAAACTATATAGATACTGGGACTATATATCAACATAAATTATACAGGTGCTGGGACTATATATCAATGTAAACTATTCAGGTGCTGGGAATATATATCAATGTAAACTATATAGAGACTGGGACTATATATCAATGTAAACTATTCAGGTGCTGGGACTATATATCAATGTAAACTATATAGAGACTGGGACTATATATCAACATAAACTATTCAGGTGCTGGGACTATATATCAACATAAACTATTCAGGTGCTGGGACTATATATCAATGTAAACTATATAGAGATTGGGACTATATATCAACATAAACTATTCAGGTGCTGGGACTATATATCAATGTAAACTATATAGAGATTGGGACTATATATCAACATAAACTATTCAGGTGCTGGGACTATATATCAATGTAAACTATATAGAGACTGGGACTATATATCAATGTAAACTATTCAGGTGCTGGGACTATATATCAATGTAAACTATATAGATACTGGGACTATATATCAACATAAACTATTCAGGTGCTGGGACTATATATCAATGTAAACTATATAGAGACTGGGACTATATATCAATGTAAACTATTCAGGTGCTGGGACTATATATCAATGTAAACTATATAGAGACTGGGACTATATATCAATGTAAACTATATAGAGACTGGGACTATATATCAACATAAACTATTCAGGTGCTGGGACTATATATCAACATAAACTATTCAGGTGCTGGGACTATATATCAACATAAACTATTCAGGTGCTGGGACTATATATCAATGTAAACTATATAGAGATTGGGACTATATATCAACATAAACTATTCAGGTGCTGGGACTATATATCAATGTAAACTATATAGAGATTGGGACTATATATCAACATAAACTATTCAGGTGCTGGGACTATATATCAATGTAAACTATATAGAGATTGGGACTATATATCAACAAACTATTCAGGTGCTGGGACTATATATCAATGTAAACTATATAGAGATTGGGACTATATATCAACATAAACTATTCAGGTGCTGGGACTATATATCAATGTAAACTATATAGAGACTGGGACTATATATCAACATAAACTATTCAGGTGCTGGGACTATATATCAATGTAAACTATATAGAGATTGGGACTATATATCAACATAAACTATTCAGGTGCTGGGACTATATATCAATGTAAACTATATAGAGATTGGGACTATATATCAACATAAACTATACAGGTGCTGGGACTATATATCAACATAAACTATTCAGGTGCTGGGACTATATAGCAATGTAAACTATATAGAGACTGGGACTATATATCAATGTAAACTATATAGATACTGGGACTATATATCAACATAAACTATTCAGGTGCTGGGACTATATATCAACATAAACTATTCAGGTGCTGGGACTATATATCAATGTAAACTAGTCAAGTGCTGGGACTATATAGCAATGTAAACTATATAGAGACTGGGACTATATATCAACATAAACTATTCAGGTGCTGGGACTATATATCAATGTAAACTATATAGAGATTGGGACTATATATCAACAAACTATTCAGGTGCTGGGACTATATATCAATGTAAACTTTATAGATACTGGGACTATATATCAATGTAAACTATATAGAGACTGGGACTATATATCAACATAAATTATACAGGTGCTGGGACTATATAGAAATTGATACTATGAAGAATATATGGAAACAGAAATGATACAGTAACTAAATAGAAGCCATAAACAAGAGAACATGAGGAGTGATTATGGCTCTGGAATAAGGAGGAGACGGTCACAGGGATCCTGAGTGAAAGGGTTAAACAGAAACCCTTTCATTTGGTACACTTCATTTGAACAGCACTAGTACTTCAGCTTTGGTAATATTGGTACTTAGTGAAGTATAAACTGGCGCAGTGGGCGGAGATGTGGTCTCCATGCTTGTTTAAATGGCTATACAAATAAGACCTATTAATGGCGCCGCTGGGCGAGTGCCGGTCTGGGGCGTATTATCACAGCAGCTCACAGCAGTCATACCACGTCCCCCGCCGGCGCCCTGCTAGGGGCTCAGATCACAAACAAACTGCTTATTACAGCAATCAAACAGCACAACAGTGCCCCCCACTGACCGCTCGCCCTCGTGCGCAGATTTAAAGGACCAAACTATCAATATCTGCTGCTGTGTACGCCCAGAAACATTTTTGGTGAAAATCTGAACTTTTTAAGACATATGTTTTTTTCATTGTAAACTGGCCCTTTAAAGAGACACAGAATTATTAATTGAAAGGATTTGAACTAAATACGGGATTATTTTTTTATTTGTTACATTTAATTAAGTAAAAAGAAACTTTGAGGCAAATTAAATAATAATTTGTATTTATTTTGAGAAAATATTTATTTATTAGATTTATATTTATTACATTTATTAATATGTTATAGTTTTTAGATAATGTATAATTCTTTGTGTTTAATTATTTTAAATAAATAAAATACAATAGAAAAATAAATAATAAACTTTATGGGTAGATAGAATGGGCTGACAAGATGAGCTAACCGGTTGACTGTCACCTGTTAATTATTAGTCTTTATTGCAGGGCTCCATTTTCTCAGGAGTGGTGTGTCCTTGTATATTAATGAGCTTTCAATTAGTCCTGGAAATGCAGTGGCAGTTGCAGATGGCACTATCCCACTGAACATTCTGAAAAGTCAGGAAGTTTATCACCAGAAAATAAAATGGTGGTTAACACTGCAATTTATTAAAAGATACAACCACAATTTCACAGCTGCTCAGACATATTCTCTCCAAACTAGTGTAGTAAAGATAAAATCCAAGAAATACCTGAGAATCCTTGCCCGTCATGGGCTCTATCTGCCCTCTCTCTTTCTATGCCCTCTGTCTCTGTTCCCTCTGTCTCTCTCTCGTTGTGCCCTCTATCTCTGCCTTTTCTCTCTCTGTTTGCCCTCTGTCTCTTTCTGTGTCCACAATGTGCCCTATCTCTGTCTCTGGTCCTCTGTCTGTCTCTGTGCCCCCTCTCTGTGCCTTCTTTCTCTCTGTCCTCCCTGTCTGTCTCTGTGCCCTCTGATCCTGCCCTCTGTCTGTCTCTGTGCCCTGTCTCTCTCGCTGTGCACTCTGTCTCTGACGTTTTCTCTCTCTGTCTCTGTGCCCTCTGTATCTGCTCTCTCTCTGTGCCCTCTGTCTCTGCCCTCTCTCTGTCTCTGTGCCCTTGCTCTGTCTCTGTGCCCTTTGTCTGTCTCTGTACCCTCTCTCTCTGTGCCCTCTGTCTCTGCTATCTCTCTGTCTCTGTGCCCTGTGTGTGTGTGACTCTGTGCCCTCTGATCCTGCCCTCTCTCTGTCCCTGTGCCCTCTCTCTGTCCCTGTGCCCTTGCTCAGTCTCTGTGCCCTTTGTCTGTCTCTGTACCCTCTCTCTCTGTGCCCTCTGTCTCTGCCCTCTCTTTTTCTCTGTTCCCTGTGTGTGTGCGCCCTCTGTCTCTGTTTCCTGTGTATGTCTCTGTGCTCTTTGTCTGTCTCTGTGCCCTGTGTGTGTCTCTGTGCCCTCTGTCTCTGCCCTTTCTCTCTCTCTATGTAGTGTCTGTCTCTGTGCCCTCTGATCCTGCCCTCTCTCTGTCTCTGTCTCTATCGCTGTGCACTCTGTCTCTGCCCTCTCTCTATGTCTCTGTGCCCTCTGTATCTGCTCTCTCTCTGTGCCCTGTGTGTGTGTCTCTGTGCCCTCTGTCTCTGCCCTCTCTCTGTCCGTGTGCCCTTGCTCTGTCTCTGTTCCCTCTGTCTGTCTCTGCCCTCTCTCTGTCTCTCTGCCCTCTCTCTGTCTCTGTGCCCTGTGTGTGTCTCTGTGCCCTCTGTCTGTCTATGTGCCCTGTGTGTGTCTCTGTGCCCTCTGTCTTTCTGCCCTCTGTCTCTGTGCTCTCACTCTCTGTCTTTGTGCCCTATGTCTCTGTCCCCTCTGTCTCTGCCCTCTCTCTGTCTCTGTGCCCTGTGTGTGTGTCTCTCTCTGTGCCCTCTGTCTCTGCCCTCTGTCTGTCTCTGTGCCTTCTGTCTCTGTGACCTGTGTGTGTGTCTCTCTCTCTCTGTGCCCCCTGTCTCTGTGCCCTCTGTCTCTTCCCTATCTCTGTGTCTGTGCCCTGTGTGTGTGTCTCTCTCTGTGCCCTCTGTCTCTGCTCTTTCTCTCTCTGTGCCCTCTGTCTCTGTGCCCTTTGTGTTTGTCTCTCGCTCTGTGCCCTCTGTCTGTCTCTGCCCTCTGTCTGTATTTGTGTCCTCTGTTTGTCTCTGCCCTTTCTCTCTATGTGCCCTCTGTCTCTGTACCCTGTGTGTGTGTCTCTTGCTCTGTGCCCTCTGTCTCTGTGCCCTGTGTGGGTGTATCTCACTCTGTGCCCTCTGTCTCTGCCCTCTGTCTGTCTCTGTGCTCTCTGTCTATGTGCCCTGTGTGTCTGTCTCTGTGCTCTCTGCCTCTGTGCCCTGTGTGTCTGTCTCTGTGCCCTGTCTGTCTGTCTCTGTGCTCTCCATCTCTGTGCCCTGTGTGTGTGTGTCTCTCTCGCTCTGTGCCCTCTGCCTCTGACCTCTGTCTCTGTGCCCTCTGGCTGTCTCTGTGCTCTCTGTCTCTGTGCCCTGTGTGTTTGTCTCTCGCTCTGTGCCCTCTGTCTGTCTCTGTGCCCTCTGTCTGTATCTGCCCTCTGTCTGTCTCTGTGTCCTCTGTCTGTCTCTGCCCTTTCTCTCTCTGTGCCCTCTGTCTCTGTACCCTGTGTGTGTGTGTCTCTTGCTCTGTGCCCTCTGTCTGTCTCTGTGCCCTCTGTCTGTCTCTGTGCC
Source organism: Discoglossus pictus (assembly GCA_027410445.1). Lineage (NCBI taxonomy): Eukaryota > Metazoa > Chordata > Amphibia > Anura > Alytidae > Discoglossus > Discoglossus pictus. Next base: position 1,089,974 of record CM050168.1, read on the forward strand.
CTGTGTGTCTGTCGCTCGCTCTGTGCCCTCTGTCTCTGCCCTCTGTCTGTCTCTGTGCTCTCTGTCTATATGCCCTGTGTGTCTCTCGCTCTGTGCCCTCTGCCTCTGTCTGTCTCTTGCTCTCTGTCTCTGTGCCCTGTGTGTCTGTCTCTGTGCTCTCTGTCTCTGTGCCCTTTGTCTGTCTCTTTGCCCTCTGTCTCTTCCCTCTCTCTGTGTCTGTGCCCTGTGTGTGTGTCTCTCTCTGTGCCCTATGTCTTCTCTTTCTCTCTCTGTGCCCTCTGTCTCTCTCTGTGCCCTATGTCTCTGTGCCCTGTGTGTTTGTCTCTCGCTCTGTGCTCTCTGTCTGTCTCTGTGCCCTTTGTCTGTCTCTGCCCTTTCTCTCTCTGTGCCCTCTGTCTCTGTACCCTGTGTGTGTGTGTCTCTTGCTCTGTGCCCTCTGTCTGTCTCTGTGCCCTCTGTCTGTCTCTGTGCTCTCTGTCTCTGTGCCCTGTGTGTCTGTCGCTCGCTCTGTGCCCTCTGTCTCTGCCCTCTGTCTGTCTCTGTGCTCTCTGTCTATATGCCCTGTGTGTCTCTCGCTCTGTGCCCTCTGCCTCTGTCTGTCTCTTGCTCTCTGTCTCTGTGCCCTGTGTGTCTGTCTCTGTGCTCTCTGTCTCTGTGCCCTGTGTGTCTGTCTCTGTTCCCTCTGTCTCTGTGCCCTCTGTCTGTCTCTGTGCCCTGTGTGTGTGTCTCTCGCTCTGTGCCCTCTGCCTCTGCCCTCTGTCTGTCTCTGTGCCCTCTGTCTCTGTGCTCTCCATCTCTGTGCCCTGTGTGTGTGTCTCTCGCTCTGTGCCCTCTGTCTCTGCCCTCTGTCTGTCTCTGTGCCCACTGTCTGTCTCTGTGCTCTCTGTCTCTGTGCCCTGTGTGCGTGTCTCTCGCTCTGTGCCCTCTGCCTCTGTCTGTCTCTGTGCTCTCTGTCTCTGTGCCCTATGTGTGTGTCTCTCGCTCTGTGCCCTCTGTCTCTGCCCTCTGTCTGTCTCTGTTCCCTCTGTCTCTGTGCCCTCTGTCTGTCTCTGTGCCCTGTGTGTGTGTCTCTCGCTCTGTGCCCTCTGCCTCTGCCCTCTGTCTGTCTCTGTGCCCTCTGTCTCTGTGCTCTCCATCTCTGTGCCCTGTGTGTGTGTGTCTCGCTCTGTGCCCTCTGTCTCTGCCCTCTGTCTGTCTCTGTGCCCACTGTCTGTCTCTGTGCTCTCTGTCTCTGTGCTCTGTGTGCGTGTCTCTCGCTCTGTGCCCTCTGCCTCTGTCTGTCTCTGTGCTCTCTGTCTCTGTGCCCTATGTGTGTGTCTCTCGCTCTGTGCCCTCTGTCTCTGTGCCCTTTCTCCGCACTCGGTCGTACCCCCCTCCCAATGCGCATGCTCGCGTTCTGGCAGGACGTGTGTGCGTGTGACTGCACGGCGAGCCCTGTGTTAATGTCACACACATTATATTATAGTGGATGTAAAACACATAAACAACATAGTTCCACCCTCAGGTGACTGGGCAGTTGCAGATGTTAGATGTTCCTGCCCAAGGTGGCATCAGCAAAAGTACTAGACCCCCCCCCCCCCCCGGATGGGAGGAAATATTATCCCAGACATCAAGTACACGCCCTACTGTGTCTTTAAATACATACATTATTATTATCATTCATTATCTTTAATTTGATGTTAATGAAGATCACAAAATTAAATGATCCTCTTCTGAAGAACTAGACTTAAAATGTAGGTGCAAAAACATGAGAATAAAATTAAAATGTTATATACATTTATTCTGCAATGAATGTGGGAGGAGACTTGGATTACACAGGAAGTTTCTGTCTGCATAATGAGAATGTGGCAGCTCATTCGATAGGAGTAATGGAAAGCTCATTACAGGGACACACCCTCCTGAGGGAGTAACAAATAGAATCAACTGAAAACATAATTGCGTGTAAAAGCTGAATGTGTAGTGATTGTGTTTATTCGATTTTTATAATATTTTTGCCCCTTTTCAAGATTAATTATATAAAATAATATATAGAAAAATGTCCACTGAGCTTCAGTGATTATCTATAAATTAGGGTAAAAGTTGCACTTTTATATAGCAGCGGCCAAATAAACTAATATTGTCAGATCTGCGGTGACAGAGGACAACCTTGTCTTGTAATTATAGCAGAATAAACAAACTTGCAAAGGTAATAACAAGCAAATCAATGGACAGAGCTGGGAGATGTTACAATTGTTTGATACATTGTCCGTGGTTGGGCGGCCTGCCAAGAATGTTGTGAAATCCTATAGATACATTAATAACAACTGTAATATTACTACATAATTAAAGTCCACTTCTCAGGCAGCCTCCTGGGCATATCCTTCTGATATTGGGTGGAAAGAAGAGGGTGCAATAAGATTAAAAAGCTCAGACCACTACATTTTATTTATACCTTGCACTAATAGAATTCAAAACACAATATGAATTGGGGATCGATGTGGGGACTATCCCTTCAAGCACAGTTACAATACCCAGACTGCACTGCCCCTCCAGTGTGGGCAAGGAGTTGAGCACAAGTGCTTTGTCTCAGACAGCTACATTTTATTTATACTTTGCACTAATAAAATTCAATACGCAACATGAATTGGGGATTGGCGTGGGGTCTATCCCTTTAAGCTGGTTTGCTGCAGTGGAGGGGGGTGGGGGTGTTTGATTGACAGCCGGTGACAGCTTGTGACCGCCCCCGTATGGTGTCTTGCAGATACAAGCTGTGGGTGGACGCCTGCGCTGACATCTTCGGGGGTCTGGACATCTGCGCCGTGGAGGCTCTGCATGGAAAAGATGGAAGAGACCATATTATAGAGGTGAGGGGTCAACTGGAGATGGGGGTAGGACTAGGGCACCAAGGGGTACTGGACCATCTTATATCTGCATCTTCTGGTGGTGATAAAGCCCCAAATACACAATATATAAACCCAATGCAGATGTAATGCTGAGTATCCACTCCTAGCTGCACATAATGCTGAGTGATCACTCCTAGCCTCACATAATGCTGACTATCCAATCCTAGCTGCACATAGTGCTGACTGATCACTCCTAGCCTCACATAATGCTGACTATCCAATCCTAGCTGCACATAGTGCTGACTATCCAATCCTAGCTGCACATAATGCTGAGTGATCACTTCTAGTTGTACATAAAGCTGAGAATTCACTCCTAACATCACATAATGCTGAGTGACCATGCAGAGCTTCACATAATGCTTAGTATTCATTCCTAGCCTCACATAATGCTGAGTGATCACTCCTAGCCTCACATAATGCCGAGTGACCACTCCGAGCTGCACATAATGCCGAGTGACCACTCCGAGCTGCACATAATGCCGAGTGACCACTCCGAGCTGCACATAATGCCGAGTGACCACTCCGAGCTGCACATAATGCTGAGTGACCACTCCGAGCTGCACATGATGCCGAGTGACCACTCCGAGCTGCACATAATACTGAGTGAACACTCCGAGCTTCACATAATGCTTAGTATTCACTCCTAGCCTCACATAATGCTTAGTATTCACTCCTAGCCTCACATAATGCTGAGTGATCACTCCTAGCTGCACATAATGCTTAGTGATTGGTCTGTTATCCTCCAATCTCTCACTCACAAACCTTCTCCGTCCCCTCCCTTTTAGGTGGTCGGATCCTCAATGCCTTTGATTGGAGACCAACAAGAAGAGGATAAGCAACTAATAGCCGACCTGGTGGTCAATAAGATGTCTCAGACCCTCCAGCTCAGCTCCTCCCCGAGCCGCTCCCTCCACGCGCAGCAGCCACAGGTATGCTCAGACCTCTCACCACAGTCAGCCTCTTATCAGCTGCTCCCACTGCTTGTCTCCTTACTGCACGTCTCTTTGTTTTGTTTTAGGCTCAAGCTGTTCATGCCAGACCTGCTGGTCCTGCCCAGCAACAGAGACCCCCTCCTCAAGGTGAGTCTTAATGTAGACCCCTACTCAAGGTGAGTCTTAGTGTAGACCCACTACTCATGCTGAGACTTAGTGTAGACCCCCTACTCAAGGTGAGTTTTAGTGTAGACCCCTACTCAAGGTGAGTCTTAGTGTAGACCCCTACTCAAAGTGAGTCTTAGTGTAGACCCCCTACCCAAGCTGAGTCATAATGTGGACCCCCTATTTAAGGTGAGTCTTCTTGTAGACCCCATACTAAAGGTGAGTCTTAGTGTAGACCCCATACTCAATGTGAGTCTTATTGTAGACCCCATATTCAATGTGAGTCTTATTGTAGACCCACTACTCAAGGTGAGTCTTAGTGTAGACCCCTACTCAAGGTGAGTCTTAATGTAGACCCCTACTCAATGTGAGTCTTAGTGTAGACCCCATACTCAATGTGAGTCTTATTGTAGACCCCATACTCAATGTGAGTCTTATTGTAGACCCCATACTCAAGGTGAGTCTTAGTGTAGACCCCATACTCAATGTGAGTCTTAGTGTAGACCCCATACTCAATGTGAGTCTTATTGTAGACCCCATACTCAATGTGAGTCTTAGTGTAGACCCCATACTCAATGTGAGTCTTATTGTAGACCCCATACTCAAGGTGAGTCTTAGTGTAGACCCCATACTCAATGTGAGTCTTATTGTAGACCCCATACTCAATGTGAGTCTTATTGTAGACCCCATACTCAAGGTGATGCTATGTCTCTGATTCTTCCAGGGGGGCCACAGACCACTCAAGCTCCTCAGCGCCAGGGTCCTCCATCCCAGCAGAGGCCTCCTCCACAAGGTCAACAGCTTCAGGGTTTAGGTCCTCAGCCATCTCCACATCCAAACCTGCCCAGCCCAGGGGCTCAACAACGGCAAATCCCCCCTCAGCAGCAGCCACAGCAGGTCCGCCCGCAGCAGCCTTCCCCCCGCCAGTCTCAGTCCCCCCAGAGGCAGCCAAGTCCTCAGGGTGCACAGTCACCTCAACGCCAACTACAGCAGCAAGCTCCTCCTATGCCAACAGGCCCAAAGCCAATGGGAGTACAACCCTCCCAACCACGCCAACCTGGTCCGCCAAGACAACCAGTTCCAGCTGGACCCCAACAAAAGCCTCCACCTCCTGCTCATCAACAACCGCCACCACAGCAGCAACAACACCCTATGCGCCAGCCAGGACAGCAGCTGCCACCCCAGCAACGTCAATCCGGTCCAGGGGCCCCCCAGCCACAACAACAACAGCAGCAGCCACAACGTCCCATGACCCAACAGCCTAGGCCTAATACCCAAGCTCCCGGGCAGCCTTCATCTCGTCCTGGCGGGGTCCAAAAACCTCAGGTGGCCCAGAAGCCGGGCTCCGAGCTGCCCCCACCCCAGCCGCAGCTGAAGTAAGAGCCTCCGAGGTTCAGGGTGGGCCCTACAGGTTTCAGCTTCCTATACTACATTTTGCATCCCCTTTTGCATGCCCTGTAGGTGAGGTAGAGATGGCCTTGCTTGAAAGCCACTGAGAGACTGAACTTACTGCATGGTCTTATTTTGTAACTTTATTTTTTATATTCTTGTATCTCTCTCTCTGCCTGGACCCTGCGGTCTCTTAGTCGCAGCTCTCTATACCTCGAAACCTTAAGATCTGCCGATCAAATTAATGCAATATAATTAACCTAAGACCGGACAGTTAAAGCCGAGACAGAAGTTGAATTTGTCTCTAGGTCGGAGCATGCACAGTATCTCCTGGGCTTCAGACCCACGGCAAGGACGGGACCTTAATATCCATCCTTGACTTACAGTTTATCTTAGAGCAGATCAGTCTTGTGAATGCTAAATATCTAACCGTGCCTGATATTGCATGACTTTAACTGTCCGTTGTTTTTCTTTTCCTCTTCCTTCAACGTACTCCCTTTCTCAACCTTTCCTTCAAACAACCAACATTCTTCCTTTTAATTTTCCATGTCTCTCTCCTGTGGTCTCTGGGGCTTCCTTGTCTTTTCTCCTTCTTTTTTATGTACATTTTTTACTTCCGTCTTGTGATACTCATTCTTGACTTTATTCTCTTTAATCCTTTTCTTGTTCAAATATTTATTCATTTATTGTTATTTTTGCTGCTATTCTTTGTCCAACCATATTAATTTGCGTTGCCTCGTCCAATCTCAACATCTTTTGTGCTCCGTCAACTCTCTGTTCTCCTCAACATCAACAATTCTGCGTCTCTTCATCTCTAATATGTCCACCTCTAATCTTCCTTGTCCAATCATCTCAACCTGCATCATCAATGTCTTTGTTTTCCCATCACGTCCTTCCTTTGGTCCTCCTCAACATCTTCCTTCTCCCTTCAACTCCTTTCTCTGTCCTTCTCAATATCTTCCTTCTCCCTTCAATTCCAACCTATGTTCTTCTCTTCAACTCTAACTACAACCTGTCCTTCTCCCTTAACTTCAACCTCCGCTCTTCTCAACACTTTCACTTACCTTCAACTACAACCACTGTCCTCCTCAACATCCTACTTCTCCCTTTAATTTGAAATACTATCCTCCTCAATGTCTTCTTTGTCCCATCACCTCCAAATTCTGTGCCCTATCTCATGTTTTTTTCTTTCTCGCCTGTCCCTTCCATCGCCTTGTACCTCTCATCTCCTCCAGTAAGTCCCAGTCCCTCACCAACTCCTTCACCCTTACAGACTCAGCAGCACCTCGCTCCAGTCTTAGCCATGACGAAGTGAAAGCCGAAACCATACGCAACCTGAGGAAATCCTTCGCAAGTCTCTTCTCAGACTAAAAGGGATCTTCCGAAATTCACCAATCCCCTCTGACCACGTCATACCTCTCCCATCAAGCACTACGGCTTTGTGTATACACTGCATATGTCGTTACCTCCCCCTCCCCCAATCTCTATGCACGGCTTATCCTGCTCCCGAGAGTGTGCGTCAAGAGACAGATATGGAGAGAGCTTGGAGAAAGGGAATAAACCTGAAGAGAGAATGTTGATCTAATAAAAAGATATATATATAGTAATATATAGAGAGAAACTATACATATATATAAATATATATATTTATTGTCATAGCAGCGAGCGCTCAGAATGTTCTATGCCTTGCCGCACGGATACATAGTAATGCAAGATGGAGGTTGGGCTGCCACTTAAAGGGACTAATAGGGTGTATTTTAGATTGAGCGCCATTTTGATCCTCTCCTGAAGAATCTATAGATACACCAAATACAAGTCTGGCCACAAGAATGTACTTAGATTAGGGGAGGAGTGGCACAAGACACAAGAGTAGATCTCATCCCATGGTCCCTGGGAATGCCAGCCTTTCTTCCATCTCAATTTATATATATATAAAAAACACACATGCTACTTTATCTCTTCTAGTAGTGTCCGATACGTAGATGTTTATTTTGTCTCTGCTCCAGCCCACTCTTCCTCCAGGGTGAATCGATCACTCTCTCGGTATCTATCCATCCCTCAGTCTTTTATTCCATGTGTGTCCCGTGGTCTGTTTTCTATATTGATTGGTTGTGGTCTTGGCATCTTTCCACCCTTTGCAGTCCTCCGAGCCTTGAGATGTTGGGTTTACAACCAACTGCTATTTCAACATTCGCCATTTTGGTTCTTGACCACTCCGTATTTTTATCTTGCAAATTGTCCTCCCCCATCCCACGTCTCATTACGTGTGCCAGTAATATCGTTGTACTGTGTGTATCTTTAAGCTTGCCGTATGGTAAATATTGTGACAGGACCTTTAGTGAGTGACGTGATTCCTTTAAAGTAGCAAATCTAATGTTCTAAGTATTAAAGTAATATATATATATGACTATATTTAAGATCTCACTCCATCGCTGGTGGAGGGAATAACGTGTGCATTGTTTGTAAATGCGTTTGTGTGAAAATGTGAACCCTCTGGGGGCAAGAAAATGTGAATCGTCCAAAGAAATAAACATCCTGGCAGTAAATGTGGCAGTTTATGGTGATTTATCTGTGTCTGGATATTATCTTGTTGTCCTTTATTAAAGCACTGACATGTTCCATAGCTTTAAGTACAGGGGACACGGTGATAACTTAAAACACTGGTACCGAAGGTATAGAGGGCCCTGGTGCCAGAAGAGCTCAATATCTTCCTACTCATTTTAACTCCAACCTCTGTCCTTCTCTACATCTTCTCCTCCCTTCGACTCCAACCTCTGTCCTTCTCAACATCTTCTCTTCTCTTGAACTCCAACCTCTGTCCTTCTCTACATCTTCTCCTCCCTTCAACTCAACCTCTGTCCTTCTCAACATCTTCCTTCTCTTGAACTCCAACCTCTGTCCTTCTCAACATCTTCACTCTCCTTCAACTCAACCTCTGTCCTTCTCAACATCTTCCTTCTCCCTTCAAATCCAACCTATGTTCTTCTTAACATCTTCCTTCAATTCCAACCTCTGTCCTTCTCTACATCTTCACTCTCCTTCAACTCCAACCCCTCTCCTCAACATCTTCCTTCTCCCTTCAATCCCAACCTATGTTCTTAACTTCTTCCTTCACTTCCAACCTCTGTCCTTCTCAACATCTTCACTCTCCAACTCCAACCTCGGTCCTTTTCAACATCTTCCTTTTCCATTCAATTCCAACCTATGTTCTTCTCAACTTGTTCCTTCAACTCCAACCTCTGTCCTTCTCTACATCTTCTCTCCCCTTCAACACCAACCTCTGTCCTTCTCAACATCTTCACGCTCCATCAACTCCAACCTCTATCCTTCTCAACATTTTAATTCTCCCCTCAGTTCAAACCTATGCTCTTCTCTACATCTTCACTCTCCTTCAACTCCAAACTCTGTCCTCCTCAACATGTTCCTTCACCTCCAACCTCTGTCCTTCTCAACATCTTCCTTCAACTCCAACCTCTGTCCTTCTCTACATCTTCACTCTCCTTCAACTCAAACCTCTGTCCTTCTCTACATCTTCACTCTCCTTCAACTCCAAACTCTGTCCTTCTCAACATCTTCACTCTCCAACTCCAACCTCTGTCCTTCTCAACATCTTCACTCTCCAACTCCAACCGTTTTTCTTCTCAACATTTTCCTTCTCCCTTCAATTCTAACCTATTTTCTACTCAACTTTTTCCTTCAACTCCAACCTCTGTGCTTCTCTAAATCTTCACTCCCCTTCAACTCCAACCTCTGTCCTTCTCTACATCTTCCCTCCCCTTCAACTCCAACCTCTGTCCTTCTCAACATCTTCCTTCAATTCCAAACTATGTTCTTCTCAACTTCTTCCTTCAATTCCAACCTCTGCCCTTCTCAACATCTTCACTCTCCTTCAACTCTAACCTCTATCCTTCTCAACATTTTCATTCTTCCTTCAAATCCAACCTATGTTCTTCTCAACTTCTTCCTTCAATTCCAACCTCTGTCCTTCTCAACATCTTCACTCTCCTTCAACTCCAACCTCTGTCCTTCTCAACATTTTCAGTCTCCCTACAATTCCAACCTATGTTCTTCTCTACATCTTCACTCCCCTTTAACTCCATCCACTGTTCTTCTCAGTATTCTACTTCTCCCTCCAACTCCAACAACTGTCCAAAGAAATAAACAACCTGACATTTTATGGTGATTTGTGGTTGGATATTATTTTTATTATTCTTTACTGTTAACGCTCTAACGTCCCGTAGCTTTTAGTACAGGGGACACAGTGAGTACAGAAGGTAAAGAGGGTCCTGATCCCATACGAGCTTACAGTATAATCAGGGACAAGGATATGAAGACCCTATTTATGAGAAGAGGAATCCATTTTGTGTTTGTTACATTCCATCTTGAAAGCTTGATGATGGGGGGGGGGGGGGGGTTAATGAAGGTTGTGGTGTAGGAAGGACAGACCATGCAGCAGTCCAGAACCTTTGTTTGATAACTGAATACGATTGAAATTGACACCACAACCTTCCCCCTCACAGACAAAGAAGCAGGATGTTGCATCATTCAATGCTCCTCTCACATAATGTCCACCAATGTGTCATGGATTCCTCCAGGGCCCAGCAGAGGCACCACACATTTATTTTCTAATTTAAAAATAGCTGTGTGACTTATGATAGGACAATCTGCAATGACTGGACTAATGGAAATCTAGGCCTAAGGCTGCATACAATAAATAATAATTACAAATTAAAGTCCCACTATAGTCATACAACCTTTATATTTACTAATGCTGAAATTCTATTTTATTGTGTTCCATTGATTTTTTGAGCTGATTCTCTCTGCTGCTTTCTAAGCAATGTGTGTAAAATGTAAAGCTTTTCATTAGTCTGGATGTTTTAGCTGCCACTGTGCAGATAGAAGCTTCCCTGCATTTATAATCACTTCTCACTCCTGGAAGCATATGGATCATTCAGCAAAACAGCATATTTCAATTAAAAAAAACTGCACTGTCCCTTTTTGCTTTATAAAAGCTTTTTTGCCCCATTATAGTACTTACAATATGACTGCACGGGCAATCAGACAGCTGTGTACATTACAAGATGAAATATGGAGATTCACAGCTCACAATGTACAAGGAGGGAGGCGACATGGCAACATCTTAAAGGAAAACAGCGCGATTTTACAAGCAAAATAATAATAATAAATGTATAAAATCTGGCTAATAGAGTTTCATTGTGCTGGGTACATTTAAAGGGCCATGACGTGCTTTTCTAGTGTATCTTTAAATAGCTGCAGTGACAAGTTTCAGCCAGGCAATGATCTCTTGGAAGATATTAATGGTGCTGAATGACTCATAAATTACAAGTTCCCAATGTTACACAAATGATACCCTCTCGTCAGGAGAGCTGACAATCACTGGCAGCAGAACTGGCACAACAGGTAAAGCAGTACCTGCTTCTGGCGTCTGATGAGGGTGCGGCCGTGCCACATAATATCAGGTATTAGGACTCTACGGTAGAGCAGTATTCATGGGGTAAATTGACCAATGGTGTGGAGCTTCAGAATGGACAGCCCCGGAGCAAAATAATATGGGGGCCCCCTTTTATACAAGGAGTCCATAAGTACCAAAAATATATATAGGTGATCAAACCACCCCTAGACTACCTTACTACAATAGTAGTTTTAATAAACTAAAAGTTCACATTTATTGCTGGAGCTTTGCACCTGCTGCACCGACAGTATCTGTTAATTTAAAGGGATAAGCTCTAGAGATGCGACTATTGTATCTCTCGGCATCACTGAATACCGCAACCTTCGTATTATTCGTAGGCACCACGCGGATGCAGGAGCTGCCATCTTTATTTATGTTAATCTGCTTCTACTAGTGAAGTTGAAAAGTGGCATGTCATATTTCCAGAGTTCAATAGGACTAATGGAAAGCTCGTCAGTCTCCAATAGGATAAATACATATAGTTTATAAAACTTGACTTTTTAAAATGTATTTGTAGATGATAATGTCTAGTTCTTCTAAATATTGTACCATAGCTTCCCTTTAAAGAGAAGGGGAATATAAAGACATGTTACAATAACAGCACCAGTCACGGAGCTCCATAGGAGAGTCCCGGGTGTAGCAATTGTTGCTGAATGATTATTTGTGATACATTATAATCTGAGCCGACAACTGACCAATCAGAGAGCAGCTCGGCGGGGTCCCATCATATGTTGTGTTTATTACGTTTCAGCTTTTACTGGAATATTTTGGTGTAAAATTGGAAAGAAAATAACAATAACATTTAAAAATAAACTTTCATTTGGTGCTTTGTACATTTACTAAAATTAATCCAGTAGTAGTCTAAAAAAGTACGGACCTCAAAAACACCAGAAAAAATCTTGAAATTTACCAAAAAAACAGGAATTTTACATTTCTCCTCCATAGGTTCCTCATCGCCACGCTCTTCTCCTTCCCTCATGTCTCCCATCTCCCTCTCCTCGTTCATTTCTTCCTCCTTCCTATCGTTTCGCTCCTTCATCTTATCCCCATTCTCCTCCTTCCTCACCCTCTCGCCTTCCTCTCAGTCATCAGCTTCTACCTCCTTCATCCTGTCCCCATTATCTCTGCCCCCCCACTTCTTAACCCATCTTCCCCTTCCCTACAAACTTTTCCACTCAATCCCGCTTATCGCTCCTCTTCCCCTCTAATTCCCCTACTCCCCAGGGTCTCCTCTTATTTCCCCCTCCACCACTAAACCCACTCACCACATTGATCTCCTATTCCATCATACCCCACTCCTTCATATTCCCCACTAAATCCTCTCCCCCTCTGATCCCCTATTCCATCATACCCCACTCCTTCATATTCCCCACTAAATCCTCTCCCCCTCTGATCCCCTATTCCATCATACCCCACTCCTTCATATTCCCCACTAAATCCTTTCCCCTCTGATCCCCTATTCCATCATACCCCACTCCTTCATATTCCCCACTAAATCCTCTTCCCCTCTGATCTCCTATTCCATCATACCCCACTCCTTCATATTCCCCACTAAATCCTCTTCCCCTCTGATCCCCTATTCCATCATACCCCACTCCTTCATATTCCCCACTAAATCCTCTTCCCCACTGATCCCCTATTCCATCATACCCCCACTCCTTCATATTCCCCACTAAATCCTCTTCCGCTCTGATCCCCTATTCCATCATACCCCACTCCTTCATATTCCCCACTAAATCCTCTTCCCCTCTGATCTCCTATTCCATCATACCCCACTCCTTCATATTCCCCACTAAATCCTCTTCCCCTCTGATCCCCTATTCCATCATACCCCCACTCCTTCATATTCCCCACTAAATCCTCTTCCCCTCTGATCCCCTATTCCATCATACCCCCACTCCTTCATATTCCCCACTAAATCCTCTTCCCCTCTGATCCCCTATTCCATCATACCCCCACTCCTTCATATTCCCCACTAAATCCTCTTCCCCACTGATCTCCTATTCCATCATACCCCACTCCTTCATATTCCCCACTAAATCCTTTCCCCTCTGATCCCCTATTCCATCATACCCCACTCCTTCATATTCCCCACTAAATCCTCTTCCCCTCTGATCTCCTATTCCATCATACCCCACTCCTTCATATTCCCCACTAAATCCTCTTCCCCTCTGATCTCCTATTCCATCACACCCCACTCCTTCATATTCCCCACTAAATCCTCTTCCCCTCTGATCTCCTATTCCATCACACCCCACTCCTTCATATTCCCCACTAAATCCTCTTCCCCTCTGATCTCCTATTCCATCACACCCCACTCCTTCATATTCCCCACTAAATCCTCTTCCCCTCTGATCTCCTATTCCATCACACCCCACTCCTTCATATTCCCCACTAAATCCTCTTCCCCTCTGATCTCCTATTCCATCACACCCCACTCCTTCATATTCCCCACTAAATCCTCTTCCCCACTGATCCCCTATTATCCCTCCATTTCCTAACTCTCAACCACTAGTCTCCCATTTTCCCCTCAACCCCATTGGTTCTCCTACTCCCTACTTTCCACGATTCCCCCTCCTCACCTCCCCAAGTTCCTTATGCCCACTCCCCAATTTTCCCTTCAGATTACAGGCACGTGGCTTTCCTAAGGAATATTTACGGCTTAATTTGTGATCCCAACATTTTCTCAGATAAGAACAAAGACTTCTGATAGCACACAGCATTACACCAAACATATTTTATTTAAAACTATATATTACAATCCATATGTTCAATTGCAATTTAAATTTTTATTTATTTCCCTCATACAGCTCTATGTATTTCACAAAGTTACTCAAGCATACAGGTTCCGACGAGTGTCGGCGCGATCAACTTTAACCCTTGCAATCGTAACGGTTAATACGGAAGAAAAAAAAAATGTTGCTAAGATTCCTCAAAGAATATTCCATTTTACAGCCCTCAAATTCTCAAGACATGATCAGGCACGATATCAATCTAGGCAATAAATAGTCATCATCCTGAAGGATTTACATGGCTTTTGGGTGAAGAACAACCGTCTTAAGGAATCAACTGATTGCTTGGAATAGTAATGTCCATTTCTTTAATATTACTAATAGTAGACATATATATTGTATCCATAGACGCCAAGGTTCCGAAGAGACGTATCAAATTTGGTAACAAAAAATATATATATATTGATTTCTCCTAAGTATTAGGATCTAAAATCTTCTCATCGGGTCGTATTTTGAGGAAGGCACATTTGTAATTGCAGGCAGACTCATGTAGAGGAACTAGAGGCATCCATTATTTTTTTCCTGAAGTATTTATTTGGGGGGATGGGACCAAACGAGGAGTTCCTCATCTCGCTGTCACTGAAGTATTTAAGAAGAGACCCTCCCCTCTCAGTACTGGAGTATTTAGCACTGAGGAGACCCTCCCCTCTCAGTCACGCTGAACTTGCATTTTCCAATTGGTTTTCATGCAAGTCGGATCAAATGTATGGTGTCCAACCCAAGAGCGCCAATGAGATTTACCATACATAACTCCATGAAGAACTTTTCAGTAAGGCTTCTCCTATTCAATGACCACTTGATCTGAAGAGTGAACAAATCTAGATTTGCAGCTTGGATCGGTCATTACCCAAAACCAAAAAGATCAAAGTTGGAAACAGAAATGGCAGAATATGTACAAAACAGGAGAGATCACAGACTTGAAGAAGAACACAGAACAGTATCAAGAAAGCCCTATCACAGCCCTACAAGGAACAGGTTAATAATTCCTCTTTCAAAGAGGCGAAATACGATCACAGTCAGAGCTAGGCCACAATGGCATGGCCACCATGGCATGGGCATGGCCACCATGGCATGGGCATGGCCCGCAGGACACAGCCACATAATCTGCCCATGTCCTTCCACCTCCATCACTGGGGCACAAGGCGGAGCGTGTTGATCAGGAAGGGGTTGAGGTCCTCTGAGTTGGTCGCGCGGTGTAATGATGGTTCTGACGCGCTGCGCTCAAGCTTAGGGAGAGCTCGCTGGAGCAGCTCAATCGAGGAAAGGATCTGGAATTGCATAACAAAAGGAGGATGTTGAGTGAACTCTTGAGCAAAACTACTTTAAAACCATTATGTGACTTTTATTACCATAATCCAGCTTGGCACACTCTTTCGCACATCCCAACATTCAAGCTCAATTATCTAACACCGCCCTGAACATTTTTAACAGCCAGGTGCAATTATATGGATTTGTGTGTGTACTTTGGGTTTCTGCAATAGCTGAAACTGCTGTCACTTTAATTGAGGTCTGTAAATGGTAGAACGGTTTTGCTAGAATCCTGAAAATACAATTATTCCAAAAATATATAAATATTGTGGCTGGTAATAGTGAAGTACAGTGTCTATACGACATGTGCATACAGCTGTATCAAGCACGAATCATAGAGAATTGATAAACTCCCTTGACAAATCCGCATTCATAGCGACGAAGTGCATGTAGGGAAGCGGCTCCACCGTGCGGCTCTCCTCTCAATATTCCAAAAATATAAATAAATATTGTGGCTGGTTTCAGCATCAGCGTGAAGTAAGGTGTCTATATTATATATGCACACAACTGTATCAGGTACAAGTCAGAAAATATTGATAAACTCCCTTGACAAAACGCACGTTGGGTGGTGGCTCCTCGGTGTAGGGCTCTCCTCTTGGAGAAAACAGTATTATGAAAGTCTACATGACCCGTGACTTACTCTCAATATTCAGTATGCCTGTTATCAGCTTACATTATCTACTAGACTATGCCAGTTCAGCAGGTCAGGTGATGCAGTTTGCAATAAGACTGAAGAGTCCTTACCTGTGGAAAAAGAGGTCTCTCTTCTCGCTTGAATTTTAAGCAGTTCACTAAAAGTCTCTTCATTGCTTTAGGGCAGTTGTTAGACACTTTGTTGAGGTCAGGAAAGAGGTACCCACGGCCTACCATGAAAATGATCTGCAGATAGAGGGATGAAATACCTCAGTTGCCCACCCGTGCACAGGGGTGGGCATGGTAACAACAGATTTTCTATATAATTATTCAAAAACAATTAAACATTGCTGGCTCCTAAATATTTTCCAACATTTAATTAATCTCTTCCGTAATGTCTGCATCCTATAAAAAGCTTTCTATTTGTTTGAATTTAGGCAGTAAATACAGATCTTATCAGCTTCTTAATATAATAAAGTACATGTCAGTAAATAGACAGGGATATTATATACCTAACAACACCCAGGAATCTGTCATGTCCCTTTACGTTTAGGATTATTATTTTTAGGCAGCCAGTGCAGGGTCTGGCCAAATCATTCAGGAAACATTGGAGTGGGGATAGGTGGGTGAGTGACACACAAGCTACAGTCTGCGGCAGTGCGCTTATGGTCTCTCCTGTCCATACCTGATCTCGGTTGTTGATGCTTGCATACGGTAATATCCCGGCCATCAGCTCAAACAGGACCACCCCGTAGGCATACACATCCGACTGGAAGCTGTAGGGGCTGTTCTCCTGCATTCGGATAACTTCTGGGGCCTGGACAATAGAAGACAAATATCAGATTTCTTGGGGAAAGAAAGAAAGCACAAAGTATACCGAGATATTCAGAGAAGGTATAATGTAAGCCAGTGAGGGAGAGGACGCACCATCCATAGGATGGAACCACTCGGCTGTTCCACCTGCTGAGATCCGCTCCACCGGGTCTTGACGGTCGCCAAGCCGAAGTCGCCAATCTTCACTGTGAGGCCCTCGTGCAGGAAGATGTCTGGTACAGATGGTTAAGGAACAGACTGTGCTGCCAAGATCTACCCATTGCAATGTGTCAAAGAAGATTGGATTTCCTTTCTTATAATGCAAGATTAGAATTATTTATAATGTTGAATGAAGACTACATTACTATATTTGAAAGTCCTCTAAGAAATATCAGGATGATAAAGTGGGGTAAGGTGTGAGATAGGAAATAAGTGGGTGAGATGTGAGAGAAACAGATTGGATGGTAGATAAGGCGAACAATGCCCATCTAGTCTGCCCATTCTATCTAATTAGCATGGCAAACTTAATCATCAGGGTGGTCTCATGCTTATCCAAGACATGAGGAGTGAGATTAGGAAGAGAGAGAATAAGACATGAAGAAAGGAGAATGAGGAGAGATGGACACACTGCATATTTTCTCCCAAATTAAAAAAAGGACTTCTCTTTGAGCAGAGGTTCTCTCATCTTCCATATCTAAATTAAATAACAATTAAACACATTCAAGAATCTCTATCCACCTAGGACATCTTAAAAAAATGATATACAGTCAGGTCCATAAATATTGGGACATCGACACAATTCTAATCTTTTTGGCTCTATACACCACCACAATGGATTTGAAATGAAACTAACAAGATGTGCTTTACCTGCAGACTTTCAGCTTTAATTTGAGGGTATTTACATCCATATCAGGTGAACGGTGTAGGAATTACAACAGTTTGTATATGTGCCTGACACTTTTTAAGGGACCAAAAGTAATGGGACAATTGGCTGCTCAGCTGTTCCATGGCCAGGTGTGTGTTATTCCCTCATTATCCCATTTGAGCTATTTGCATTTGTTGCTGTTAACTCTCAATATGAGATCCAAAGAGCTGTCACTATCAGTGAAGCAAGCCATCATTAGGCTGAAAAAACAAACCCATCAGAGAGATAGCAAAAACATTAGGTGTGGCCAAATCAACTGTTTGGAACATCCTTAAAAAGAAAGAACGCACCGATGAGCTCAGCAACACCAAAAGACCCGGAAGACCACGGAAAACAACTGTGGTGGATGAACAAAGAATTATTTCCCTGGTGAAGAAAACACCCTTCACAACAGTTGGCCAGATCAAGAACACTCTCCAGGAGGTGGGTGTATGTGTGTCAAAGTCAACAATCAAGAGAAGACTTCACCAGAGTGAATACAGAGGGTTCACCACAAGATGTAAACCATTGGTGAGCCTCAAAAACAGGAAGGCCAGATTAGAGTTTGCCAAATAACATCTAAAAAAGCCTTCACAGTTCTGGAACAACATCCTATGGACAGATGAGACTAAGATCAACTTGTACCAGAGTGATGGGAAGAGAAGAGTATGGAGACGGAAAGGAACTGCTCATGATCCAAAGCATACCACCTCATCAGTGAAGCATGGTGGTGGTAGTGTCATGGCGTGGGCATGTATGGCTGCCAATGGAACTGGTTCTCTTGTATTTATTGATGACTAGCGAATTGCCCGTCAAAAAATGACGGCAATCAAATCGTAAGGTAGCTAATGCTTGCGAGGTCGTAATGTCTGGTAACGTGTCTCGTATGGTGTTTGCGTGTGTAGCCTCGTTTTCGTTTTGTTCGGCGGCCATTTTTTCTGTCGCATATCAAATTTTTTATTGTCCAAACTCTTTTATTTTTATTGAAACGAAGGTGTAAGTTGCTTTTTTGAGGTCCTGGATGCTCCCTGTTGCTGTAGGTAAGGTTTTTATGTATGTGCTGTGTGTATGTATTGTGTTTTTAATTTTGTAATGTTCGCAAGTTGCGTCCGAGTGTTGCGAGTCCGTAATGTGTGTGAACGTGTGTGGTATGTTGTTTGCGAGTGTCGTAATGTGTGTGCCGTGTTATTTGCGTTGCGACGTTTATGGCCTCCAGCCCATGATGCCATGTCCCCCCAGGCTTTGAAATGCTCCAATGAATGTAAGTAGTGTGATGGGTGTAATGGGGCATGGAGTTCTGCTCCCTCTCTCCAGCGGCGGGGTATTGTGGGGAGGAGGTGGCTGCAGGGTCTCAGCGTGAGCAACGGTCCGTACGCTGCGGGCAAGGGCATGGAGTTCTGCTCCCTCTCTCCAGCGGCGGGGTATTGTGGGGAGGAGGTGGCTGCAGGGTCTCAGCGTGAGCAACGGTCCGTACGCTGCGGGCAAGGGCATGGAGTTCTGCTCCCTCTCTCCAGCGGCGGGGTATTGTGGGGAGGAGGTGGCTGCAGGGTCTCAGCGTGAGCAACGGTCCGTACGCCGCGGGCAAGGGCCTCAGTTGCTGGGATGAGCAACTGAGGCCCTTGCCCGCGGCCCTCTATTCGATGAATGTAAGTAGTGTGATGGGTGTGGGGAGGAGGTGGCTGCAGGGTCTCAGAGTGGAGCAACGGGCCATACGCTGCGGGCAAGGGCCTCAGTTGCTGGGATGGAGCGCCGCAACTGAGGCCCTTGCCCGCGGCCCTCGCTATGCGAAAGCCGCGGGCTTGCTACGCGAGCCCGCAAGCGTGAGCAACGGCCCGTACGCTCACAACTATTCTGAAGTGTTTCGGGCAATATTATCTGCTCATATTCAGCCAAATGCTTCAGAACTCATTGGACGGCGCTTCACAGTGCAGATGGACAATGACCCGAAGCTTACTGCAAAAGCAACCAAAGAGTTTTTTAAGGGAAAGAAGTGGAATGTTATGCAATGGCCAAGTCAATCACCTGACCTGAATCCGATTGAGCATGCATTTCACTTGCTGAATATATATATATAACCCTTAGTACTCATCGTTAATTGGTTCCAGAAGGCACGACTAGTGGTGGAAACGTTGAGTACCAAACTCCCATAAGGAGTAATGTAAATTGCTTTTAGCAAGTGTGATGAGAAACAAGGAGGCGTAGAGTATCTTCCCCTCTTAGAATCAAACCCTACATAGCACCTACGATTTTTGGTCACCCCATCCTTTTAGACCCCATACAGTGCTCAAAAGTTTGCATACCCGGGCAGAAATTGTGACATTTTGCCAATTATTTAAAAAACTAGCGAATTGCCCGTCAAAAAATGACGGCAATGAAATTGTAAGGTAGCTAAATTAGTAAATGAATATAGTGTACCTATTTTGAAGCATTGTGATGAAGAGCTGGCAATCTGTGTTGATGTTGCTGCAGCATTAGTGGTGTGGAGCTGCTGTGTAAGCGTGCTGAATGTGTGCAGTGTAATACTGTGCGTGCGCGAGACCAAACCGTTAGCGTAGTCGTGTACTTCCGCATTGGTGTAAAATGGCGAGTAATGTGTGGTATAGGTCTGTATCGGAATATCCGTAGGTGTTTTGTGGTGTTTTGCGAGTTTCTTGTGGTGTTTTGCGAGTTTAGAGTGCAGTAGCCTCGTTTTCGTTTTGTTCGGCGGCCATTTTTTCTCTCGCTTCGTTTTTTTTTTAGTCTCTAAACTGTTTTATTTCGAGTAAAATCGAGGTGTAAGTTGCATTTTTGAGGTCCTGGGTGCTCCCTCTTGGTGTAGGTAAGTTTTTTATGTATGTGCTGTGTGTATGTATTGTGTTTTAAATGTTTGTATGTCGGCGTGTTGCGTCCGATGTTTGCGAGGTCGTAATGTGTGGTAACGTGTTTCGTACGTTGTTTGCGTGCCTCGTAAAATTTAGCGAGTGTCGTAATTTGTGTGTCGTGTTTTTTGAGTAGCGACGTGAATTTTGCGAGGGTTTGAGGCCCTTGCCCAGTGACCTCGCCAGCAACTGAGTCCCTCGCTTCGCGAGGGGCCTCAGTTGCTGGCATGGAGCGCCTTCGGCGCTCCATGCCAGCAACTGAGACCCGTGCCCAGTGACCTCGCCAGCAACTGAGGCCCTCGCTTCGCGAGGGGCCTCAGTTGCTGGCATGGAGCGCCTTCGGCGCTCCATGCCAGCAACTGAGGCCCTTGCCCGCAGCGAGCCGCGGGCCTCGCGCTACGCGAGGGCCGCGGCTCGCTACGCGAGGGCCGCGGGCTCGCTACGCGAGCCCGCAAGCGTGAGCAACGACTCGTACGCTCACAACTATATATGTGATATGCCTGATCAAGCAAAAAAAAAAAAAAATTCTTATTGAAGGATAGTGGTCATATTAAGCCATTTATTATCACATAGTTATTTGGCTCCTTTTTAAAATCATAATGATAACAAATCACCCAAATGGCCCTGATCAGAAGTTTACACACCCTTGAATGTTTGGCCTTGGTTACAGACACACAAGATGACACACACAGGTTACCATAGCAATTAAAGGTTAATTCCCCACACCTTTTTAAATTGCAATTAGTGTGTGTATAAATAGTCCATGAATTTGTTAGCTCTCACGTGGATGCACTGCACAGGCTAGATATTGAGCTAGATAACTGTCAAAAGAACTGCGCAACAAGGTAATGGAACTTCATAAAGATGGAAAACGATATAAAAAGATACCCACGGGTAACCTCAGGAGAAATAAAGGCTGCTCTGGAAAAAGACGGTGTGTTGTTTCAAGGAGCACAATACAACGATACTTGAACAAAATCGAGCTGCATGGTGGAGATGCCAGAAAAAAGCCTTCACTGCACCAATGCCACAAAAAGCCCGGTTACAATATGCCTGACAACACCTTACAGCTTCTGGCACACTGTAATTTGGAGTGATGAGACCAAAATAGAGCTTTATGGTCTGTTGATATGTTTGGAGAAGGGTAAACAAGCCTATAGTTAAAAAAATGCCATCCCCCTGTGAAGCATGGTGGTGGCGGCTCACTGATGCTTTGTAGGGGGAGAGAGCTCTAAAGGCACGGGGTATCTTGTGAAAATTGATGGCAAGGTGAATGCAGCATCTTATCAGAAAAAATCTGGCAGACAATGTGCATTCTTCTGCAAGAAGGCTGTGCATGGGACGCTCTTGGACTTTTTTTTAGCATTACAATGACCCTAATCACAAAGCCAAGTAGACCCTCCAATGGTTACAGCAGAAAAAGGTGAAGGTTGTGGAGTGGACATCAGTCTCCTGACCTTAATATCATCGAGCCACTCTCGGGAGATCTCAAACATGTGGTTCACTAAAGAGGTCCAAAGACTTTGCATGACCTGGAGGCATTTTGCGAAGACGAATGGGCAGCTATACCACCTGCAAGAATTAAGGGCCCCATAGACAACTATTACAAAGCGAGGCGTGCAGTTGAGGCACGTGGGACTTCACCTGCAATGATCACGAAGCACGCTGTTGGTTCAAACGCGTAACTCGAAAACAAATAAAAACCACTAAGACAATAAAAAATAAATAATAACACACACAGCACAGGGGGAGAGCCAGGAAGTGAAGATGCAAACTGTTTGTGGCCAGATTTAGTAACACTCACTGAGACGCTCATCGTGAGGGACGTAACGTTGTCCATTTTGCACTTCACCCCTTCCCTGTGTCTCTTGGCCCACCCTCGCCTGTGTATCTTTCACCCCCCTTCTCACTCATCTGTGTCTCTTTCCCCCCTCTCCCTCCCCTATGTCTCCACCCCCCCCCTCCCCCTACCATGTGTCTCTTGCCACCCCTCTCCCTCCCCTGTGTCTCTGACTAACTTTTATGTCTCTTGGGCTCTTTTAAGAGGACCACTATTTCACAGACAACTCTATGTGCCATTTTCATCAACTACAAGACTAACAAAAAACAAGGGTTTGTACAAAAAAAAAAAAAAAAAGAGTGGTTATATCTCAAGTGCTCTTTTAAGAGAACCACTATTTCACAAACAAAATAAAAAATAAAAAAAAAGAACTCTGGTTACATCCCAGAGACAACATTATTCATCTGTTGGGCTCTTTTTAGAGGAACCACTAATAACTTAAATTACACAAAAAAATACAGCAAGCAGCCCTTCACAAAACTTGACAAAGCACACCACAAAAAAAACACAAACAAATTCAATTGTTAAGAACCACATTAAAGAATACAAGATGTTTGGCAAATGTTATACTTCCTAATTTCATTGAATATACTTACTACTTTCATTAGATGTACTTCCAGGTTCCATGTATTCAAATTAACACTTGCATTGTAATTAGTTATGGGTTTCATTGTATGTATTTAGGGCTTAGTACCTTTTAATATATAATTGCAGAGAGTATTGATCCAGGGAGGAATCCGTCCGGCAGTATCTAAGGTCAGGAAGGAATTAATTTATTTTCCCATTTGAGACAATTGGCTACATTTCCCTTGGGATTTTACAGTTTGCACACTCTGATAATATTGATGTATAGCTTACAATAAAAAATGTTATACAAGTTGAATGTTATAAGAATCTGACCCACAAGCTGCCAGTTAGACAGCACTGATCTATATATCTATATCTGATCTATATATAAAATGTCTAGATTTGGCTTTGTAAAAAGAGTGGTAGATACCTGGAACAGCATTCAATGCAAAGGGTGGTAACACATACAATTACGATGTAACTATGTAAGAATAGGCTGGTTAGTTGAACCTATTGCATTTAGTCTGTTAAGAACAATGTATCTCAGATGCGATACATTTTAACCAAAAACATGTAAGAACCAATACTATAAGCAGTCCACCAACTACATTACACCTGCTGTTTCTCTAAACCGATAGGTCAGTTTGTACACGGTCCTATGACACTGATGGAGTAACCAAACAAAGAAGAATAAAATAAATATGGAGGCCCCCAGATCCAATTACACACTGGTATAAAGGATACTGTTGGACTTCAGGTCTCGATGGATGATGTTCTTGGCGTGGAGGTAGCTGGAAACGGAGAAAAGAAAAAGGCTGCTCAATATACAGTTACTGCAAACAAGAAAAGGAACTGGAAAACAACAACAAGAACAACAATAATAATAATAAATATTATTAATTAGAATAATGATAACTGAAATAATAAATTAATAATTTAAATGATAATTCTAATTCATTAATATTATATTTATAATAATAATCATTCTTAAAGTAATAGTACTAATTATACATATTTGAATTATTATTAGGAACATTAACACCACTTATTTTTCTGTTGTATACTGCCCCCTGGCGGTTGCCTGAGTAATTAGAGTGCAGCGTGTGCTGTGCGAGGCTCTATGGGGGAAGGCCGTGGTTTATCGACAGCTGGACTCAGGACTGCACGTTAACCCATAGATTTCCTTTTTTTCTAGGTAAGTAACAGTATTCCATGACTTCATAGATAGATGTGGTAAGGGATAAAGTTTTGTGTTTGTGATCACTGATCAGTCACTCATTCATAGGCGGTGTAGGTAAGCTACATATATTCTTAAAGGGCCACGGCAGTTCAAGAAAAAACACATTTGTTTGTAAAGTATGTACCTAAATAACAATATTGGGAGCTGTGTAAACCATGTGCAGGAATATATTTTGTGTTTATTACATGACATCCTGAGAGCTGGATCATGAGGGCATGCGTTTTGGCAGAGGTGGAATGAGTGAATAAAAGGACCTTTGTAAAGATACCACACCCCACCCTCCCAACACGTTGAGCATCAATGATGGCAAATAATACTCACTCCATGCCCTGCGCGGTCTGCCGGGCGATGTCGATGAGCTGGAAGATGTCGAAGCGCGTCTCGATGACGTGGAGGTGGCGGTAGAGGCTGCTCCCTTCGCACCACTGGGTGATTATTGCAAAGTTTGGCCGTGTCATAAAACCCATAAATAGGAGGATGTTCACATGACGAGTCTTCCTGCATAAGGGAGGCAATTAATTGGTGTTATACCAAAGGAGAGGGAGGCGGCCGGGGGCCAGGCCGCCAGACGAGAGGGAGGCGGCCGGGGGCCAGGCCGCCAGACGAGAGGGAGGCGGCCGGGGGCCAGGCCGCCAGACGAGAGGGAGGCGGCCGGGGGCCAGGCCGCCAGACGAGAGGGAGGCGGCCGGGGGCCAGGCCACCAGAGGAGAGGGAGGCGGCCGGGGGCCAGGCCACCAGAGGAGAGGGAGGCGGCCGGGGGCCAGGCCACCAGAGGAGAGGGAGGCGGCCGGGGGCCAGGCCACCAGAGGAGAGGGAGGCGGCCGGGGGCCAGGCCACCAGACGAGAGGGAGGCGGCCGGGGGCCAGGCCACCAGACGAGAGGGAGGCGGCCGGGGGCCAGGCCACCAGACGAGAGGGAGGCGGCCGGGGGCCAGGCCACCAGACGAGAGGGAGGCGGCCGGGGGCCAGGCCACCAGACGAGAGGGAGGCGGCCGGGGGCCAGGCCACCAGACGAGAGGGAGGCGGCCGGGGGCCAGGCCACCAGACGAGAGGGAGGCGGCCGGGGGCCAGGCCACCAGACGAGAGGGAGGCGGCCGGGGGCCAGGCCACCAGACGAGAGGGAGGCGGCCGGGGGCCAGGCCACCAGACGAGAGGGAGGCGGCCGGGGGCCAGGCCACCAGACGAGAGGGAGGCGGCCGGGGGCCAGGCCACCAGACGAGAGGGAGGCGGCCGGGGGCCAGGCCACCAGACGAGAGGGAGGCGGCCGGGGGCCAGGCCACCAGACGAGAGGGAGGCGGCCGGGGGCCAGGCCACCAGACGAGAGGGAAGCTCCGGGGGGCACGCCACCAGAGGAGAGGGAAGCTTCGGGGGCCACGCCACCAGAGGAGAGGGAAGCTCCGGGGGCCACACCACCAGTGGAGAAGGAAGCACCAGGGGCCACGCCACCAGAGGAGAGGGAAGCTCCGGGGGGCATGCCACCAGAGGAGAGGGAAGCTCCGGGAGCCACGCCACCAGAGGAGAGGGAAGCTCCGGGGGCCACGCCACCAGAGGAGAGGGAAGCTCCGGGGGCCACGCCTCCAGAGATGGGGGAAGCCCACTCACACTCACCTTAGAACCTGCATCTCGTTTTTGAAGGCCTGGATCTGCTCGGCCGTGGGATTGGTTACTTTCAGTATTTTCACGGCCACGTCCCCATGCCACTTGCCCCGGTACACTGTGCCAAAGGACCCCGTGCCAATCCTCTTCAGCACGATCACCTCGCTGGAGTTCACCTCCCAGTAATAGCTGGAGTCGCGGTACCCGAGCGGCTTCTATATTAAACAAAACACTCTGGCTTCACATTCATCATAAAATGCTCCTAAGACAATTGATGTGACATCCCATGGTATAGTGGGAGTGTGTTCTTATTCAGATGTCAATCTGGTACACCCACAATTAAAATGGCTCTGTCACCCAACAGGAAGTTGAATTATAAAGAGCATTAGAAACTGGCTATGCATTGTACTAGCCGTTTTACTCTACAGTAAATAATTTCTGCTGTAAATAAATTCTGCGGTTCAGTACGCCAAAGAGTGGCTTAGTATGCGAATATGCGGCTCAGAGCACTTGATAATACATATTGCACACTTCAATGTTTATCAAGGAGGCTGGGGATGTAGGAGCAGATCTTGCAAGTCACTCACCACTTTCTTCTTCTCGTCTGAGGCTGAAGATTTCCTTTCCCTGGTCGGTTCAACAGGGGACTTGGCCTGGGGAGACTTAATGCTGAGGGGCTGCCCACTTTTTGCCGCTCGTTCACTAGCTAAGAAAATACAATAGAAAGAATGAAGGTAAAAAAATGTTCAAGGTAAAGGGACATTGAACTAAAGTATCATACAGTGAAACGCGCGTTAGGCTGTTATAGAGCTTTTCTCTCCTGTATATTTAGTATGTAGGATATAATTTACTAGCAACCACTCCTAATACAAACTAGTAACTACATACAGTGCCTTGCAAAAGTATTCACCCCCCTTGGTATGTTCCGTGTTTTGTTGCCTCGCAACCTGGAAGTAACACGGATTGTCTCAGGATTTGCATCATTTTATTTGCAGAACATGCCACAACTCTGAAGATGTTTTTTTTTTATTGTGAAGCAAACAACAAACAGGACAAAATAACAGAACAAGTCCCTGTGCATAACTATTCACCCCCTAAAGACAATACTTTGTAGCGCCTAATTTTGCGGCAATCACAGCTCCAAGTCGCTTTGGATAAGTCTCTATGAACTTGCCACATCTTACCACTGGGATTTCTGTCCATTCCTCCTTGCTGCTCCAGCTCCTTCAGGTTGGATGGTTTGAGCTTGTGACCAGCAATCTTTAAGTCTGACCACAGATTTCCTATTGGATTGAGGTCTGGGCTGTGACTCGGCCATTCCAACACATTTACATGTTTCCCCTTAGACCCCCCAAGTGTTGCTTTAGCCGTGTGTTTGGAGTCATTGTCCTGCTGGAAGGTGACCCTCCGTCCTAGCCTCAAATCACACACAGAGGGGTACAGGTTTTGCTCCTGAATATCCCGTATTTAGCACCATCCATCTTTTCCTCAACTCTGACCAGTTGCTCTTTGGGTGATGTGTTGGGTTGGGTTTGCGCCAGACATAGCGTTTTCTTTGATGGCCGAAAAGTTCAATCTTAGTCTCATCAGACCGGAGCACCTTCCTCCATACATTTTGGGAGTCTCCCACATGCCGTTTTGTTTTATGCTGAAAGTAATGGCTTTCTTCTGGCCACTCTGCCATAAAGCCCAACTCTACGGAGCGTACGGCTTATTGTCGTCCTATGTACAGATACTCCAGTCTCTGCTCTGGATCTCTGCAGCTCCTCCAGGGTTACCTTAGGTCTCTGTGCTGTGATTAATGTCCTCCTTGTCCGGTCCGTGAGTTTTGGTGGGCGGCCGTCTCTTGGCAGGGTTACTGTTCCGCCATGTTCTTTCCATTTGGTTATGATAGATTTGATGGTGCTCCTGGGGATCATCAAAGATTTGGATATTTTTTATAACCTAACTCGGATTTGTACTTCTCAACAACATTGTCCCTTACTTGTTTGGAGAGTTCCTTGGTCTTCATGGCAGTGTTTGGTTAGTGGTGCCTCTTGCTTAGGTGTTGCAGCCTCTGGGGCCTTTCAAAGAAGGTGTGTATATGTAATGACAGATCATGTGACCCTTAGATTGCACCCAGGGGGACATCATTTCACTAATGATGTGACTTCTGAAAGTAGGCTTCATAACAAAGGGGGTGAATACATACGCATGTGCCAATTTTCTGTTTTCTATTTCTAAAAAATTGTTTTATGTATATATTTTTCTTGTTTCACTTCACTAACTTAGTCTATTGTGTTCTGATCCGCCACATAAAATTCAGATTAACCAAACATTGAACTTAAGGCTGTAATGTAACAAAATAGGTAAAAAGTCAAGGGGGTGAATACTTTTGCAAGGCACTGTATAATACAACAGGTATTTAGGAGTTGTATATTTCTCTCATGAAGGGACTTAAAAGGTACAACAAACTACAAGCTTCCTCTACATGATTATATTCTATCGTCATTTCAATAGCACATTCCATGTTTTTCCATTGGTGCTGGAATGTTTAAAGAACCCAACAGGAAGAAGCTGGCATATACCGGTTTCACTAAATATACACAACAATCTATATTCTCCATAATAGGGTAAAGGACCTCTTAGCAAAGTGAGATAGGTAAAAAAAAAATGTTTTTATTGATAACCAGTAAAATATCAAAGCCCCAAAGCAAAACGTGCATTGGGCAGTCACTTCGTTTCTCCTCTATATTTAATGTGTATGATATACACTTTACTAACGACAACTCTTAATACATACCAGTACCTATATATATATTACAATAGGTAATTGGGAGTTGTGTATTTATCTCCACTATATGAATGTGCTTGTGATTTCTGGTCCTTTCAGAATCTGCCAAACCTAGGAAGCGCCTTATTATGGTGGGTTATATATATATATATATATATATATATATATATATATATATATATATATTAAAATAAAAAAAATTGTTATGCTGATCCCATGATTCTTTAGCTTTTAAATCTTAAGATATTAGATAAATACTTACAGGCAATGGCCGAGATGCGCAGCGCCTCCTGCAAGAAAACAATATATATATATTTATATATATATATTCAGGTTATGGAGATGTAACAGAGATAATGGAGAATATAATAGTTTAAATAGAGCAAAATGAGTGGTATTGGATTCAAGAGTGAAAATGCATTGTGGGCTCTTTTTCATGCCCACGCCCAGTTTCCCAGAGTGCAGTGCAATAACTGGATTCCTGGGAATTCTAAGCTGGAAATATTTTTTAACTTGTTTTTAGATATTCAAATGTGAGCACAGACACGCTGGTGTAGCGGCACACGAGGGAGGCATCATCAGTGGGAGGCGCATCCAAGCCCGGGGGCGACATAGTATAAGTACTGGGAGACTCCATGGCCATTTTATGTTCTCCTCTTGTGGCCTGGTCATTCCAAGGACCAGCTTGGAGATTTCTCCCCAGTCTTTGTAGTGGGGCTCGAACAAATAACTCTCTTGGACATGGTGATGGGCAATTATTGGGACTCTGTCACCCCAAGTGGAAGTTGATTTAATTGTAAAGATCATTAAAAACTGACTAGACATTGTACTAGCAGTCTTTCTCTACAGTAAATCATTTCTGAAATATTTAGAATTTATATTTCAGCTCCAGTATGTTACTGTGCGGCTCAGTATGCTAATATGCAGGGCACACATCCCCACAATGCCCCACAAGTTCTGATACACTGCTGGTAGACAGTCTGTGATTGGTTAGTTAAAGAGATAGTCTTGTGCTCGGGTACCTCGATGATGGAGTTATCCACGGGCCCAGTGGTGCTGTCAATATGAACATTGGGTGTGGAGGTGGAGCGGTGTCGCTGAAGGGGCTGGCCCTCACCGGGAAATGAAAAGGAGGCGGGTCCTGGGTGCTGTGTCCGGGGGCTGTGGGAGGGAGACATGGAATGGGGTGGGAACCAGGGACATCAAGGGGGGGGGGATGACACACAATGAGGAAGAGTATGGTGGGGTTGCATACAATGGAGGTTCTATTACCTGGATGGCTGAGGGGTGTAGGGCTCGATTAATTGGGAGGATTGGTCATAATACAATGGAAGGTCCTGGTACGTGAAGCTCCTGAAGAAGAAACAAAACACAACAAGGTATAAATAACCTGCAGATGACCAATGGATTAATCCCTAGTATGATCATAATACAGTGGAAGGTCCTGGAAGATTCAAAGTAACAATGGAAAAAATAAATCACAATATTCCGATTAGCAGAGTAAGGGTACTAAAGATAAAGCTGCAATAATTCGATTAAATGACAGGATATAGATATCCGGCGCCCCTAGACACAGCAGCTTCCTCTCTCTAGTTCCAGTTGTTCGTCCCCCTAGTGGCCAGTCTAGGCAATATTTCCTTCTGTGATGCCAAAGAACTTTTTGAAGTGTGAAATGAGACCCCTTCACAGGGAAGTGGCCCCAGGCGGTGGCCTAGTCTGTCGATTTAGGAAAACAATACTGAATATTGAACTTTCAAAAGATCAGCTGATGTTGGTCTACTCATTTACAACATTTTAGGGTAAATGCAATAATGAATATTTGTGATTTTTTTTTCCATGCAAAAGATGGTTTCATACACTGCTGGTTCTCCTCTAGCAGGTGCATCATAATCCAGGAAACCACCAGATACTTTAATGTGGATACACGAGTGGTAACTACAATAGCCTAGCAGCGGAAAATCACAGAGGAGAGCTTTGGGATGCTCAGTGAGGGGGCAGAGGCCGAGAGAGAGAGAGAGAGAAGGGGCAGAGGCCGAGAGAGAGAGAGAGAGAAGGGGCAGAGGCCGAGAGAGAGAGAGAGAGAAGGGGCAGAGGCCGAGAGAGAGAGAGAGAGAGAGAGAGAAGGGGCAGAGGCCGAGAGAGAGAGAGAGAGAGAGAGAGAGAGAGAAGGGGCAGAGGCCGAGAGAGAGAGAGAGAGAGAGAGAAGGGGCAGAGGCCGAGAGAGAGAGAGAGAGAGAGAGAGAAGGGGCAGAGGCCGAGAGAGAGAGAGAGAGAGAGAGAAGGGGCAGAGGCCGAGAGAGAGAGAGAGAGAGAGAGAGAAGGGGCAGAGGCCGAGAGAGAGAGAGAGAGAGAGAAGGGGCAGAGGCCGAGAGAGAGAGAGAGAGAGAGAGAGAAGGGGCAGAGGCCGAGAGAGAGAGAGAGAGAGAGAGAGAGAAGGGGCAGAGGCCGAGAGAGAGAGAGAGAGAGAGAGAGAGAAGGGGCAGAGGCCGAGAGAGAGAGAAGGGGCAGAGGCCGAGAGAGAGAGAGAGAGAGAGAAGGGGCAGAGGCCGAGAGAGAGAGAGAGAGAGAGAAGGGGCAGAGGCCGAGAGAGAGAGAGAGAGAGAAGGGGCAGAGGCCGAGAGAGAGAGAGAGAGAGAAGGGGCAGAGGCCGAGAGAGAGAGAGAGAGAGAAGGGGCAGAGGCCGAGAGAGAGAGAGAGAGAAAAGGGGCAGAGGCCGAGAGAGAGAGAGAGAGAAAAGGGGCAGAGGCCGAGAGAGAGAGAGAGAAAAGGGGCAGAGGCCGAGAGAGAGAGAGAGAAAAGGGGCAGAGGCCGAGAGAGAGAGAGAGAAAAGGGGCAGAGGCCGAGAGAGAGAGAGAGAAAAGGGGCAGAGGCCGAGAGAGAGAGAGAGAAAAGGGGCAGAGGCCGAGAGAGAGAGAGAGAGAGAGAAGGGGCAGAGGCCGAGAGAGAGAGAGAGAGAAGGGGCAGAGGCCGAGAGAGAGAGAGAGAGAGAAGGGGCAGAGGCCGAGAGAGAGAGAGAGAAAAGGGGCAGAGGCCGAGAGAGAGAGAGAGAAAAGGGGCAGAGGCCGAGAGAGAGAGAGAGAAAAGGGGCAGAGGCCGAGAGAGAGAGAGAGAAAAGGGGCAGAGGCCGAGAGAGAGAGAGAGAAAAGGGGCAGAGGCCGAGAGAGAGAGAGAGAGAGAGAGAGAGAGAAGGGGCAGAGGCCGAGAGAGAGAGAGAGAGAAGGGGCAGAGGCCGAGAGAGAGAGAGAGAGAAGGGGCAGAGGCCGAGAGAGAGAAGGTGCAGAGGCCGAGAGAGAGAAGGTGCAGAGGCCGAGAGAGAGAGAGAGAAAAGGGGCAGAGGCCGAGAGAGAGAGAGAGAAAAGGGGCAGAGGCCGAGAGAGAGAGAGAGAGAAGGGGCAGAGGCCGAGAGAGAGAGAGAGAGAGAGAGAGAGAAGGGGCAGAGGCCGAGAGAGAGAGAGAGAGAGAGAGAGAAGGGGCAGAGGCCGAGAGAGAGAGAGAGAGAGAGAGAAGGGGCAGAGGCCGAGAGAGAGAGAGAGAGAGAGAGAGACGGGGCAGAGGCCGAGAGAGAGAGAGAGAGAGAGAGAAGGGGCAGAGGCCGAGAGAGAGAGAGAGAGAGAGAGAGAAGGGGCAGAGGCCGAGAGAGAGAGAGAGAGAGAGAAGGGGCAGAGGCCGAGAGAGAGAGAGAGAGAGAGAGAGAAGGGGCAGAGGCCGAGAGAGAGAGAGAGAGAGAGAGAGAAGGGGCAGAGGCCGAGAGAGAGAGAGAGAGAGAGAGAGAAGGGGCAGAGGCCGAGAGAGAGAGAAGGGGCAGAGGCCGAGAGAGAGAGAGAGAGAGAGAGAAGGGGCAGAGGCCGAGAGAGAGAGAGAGAGAGAGAAGGGGCAGAGGCCGAGAGAGAGAGGAGAGAGAAGGGGCAGAGGCCGAGAGAGAGAGAGAGAAGAAGGGCAGAGGCCGAGAGGAGAGAGAGAAGGGAGAGGCCGAGAGGAGAGAGAGAGAAGGGGCCAGCAGAGAGGAGAGAGAGAGAAAGGGGCAGAGGCCGGAGAGAGAGAGAGAGAAAAGGGGGGCAAGAGGCCGAGAGAGAGAGAGAGAGAAGGGGCAGAGGCCGAGAGAGAGAGAGAGAGAGAAGGGGCAGAGCCGAGAGAGAGAGAGAGAGAAGGGGGCAGAGGCCGAGAGAGAGAAGAGAGAGAGAAGGGGCAGAGGCCGAGACAGAGGGGCAGAGGCCGAGAGAGAGAGAGGAGATGGGGCAGAGGCCGAGAGAGAGAGAGAGAGAGAGAAGGGGCAGAG
Source organism: Discoglossus pictus (assembly GCA_027410445.1). Classification (NCBI taxonomy): domain Eukaryota; kingdom Metazoa; phylum Chordata; class Amphibia; order Anura; family Alytidae; genus Discoglossus; species Discoglossus pictus. The sequence continues at coordinate 1,122,414 of CM050168.1, forward strand.
GCCGAGAGAGAGAGAGAAGAAGGGGCAGAGGCCGAGAAGAGAGAGAGAGAGAAGGGGCAGAGGCCGAGAGAGAGAGAGAGAGAGAAAGGGGCAGAGGCCGAGAGAGAGAGAGAGAGAAGGGCAGAGGCCGAGAGAGAGAGAGAGAGAAGGGGCAGAGGCCGAGAGAGAGAGAGAGAGAAGGGCAGAGGGCCGAGAGAGAGAGAGAGAGAAGGGCAGAGGCGAGAGAGTGAGAGAGATGAGAGACGAGAAGGGGCAGAGGCCGGAGAGGAGAGAGAGAGAGAAGGGGCAGAGGCCGAGAGAGAGAGAGAGAGGCAGGAGGCCAGGAGGCCGAGAGAGCAGAGAGAGAGAAGGGGCAGAGGCCGAGAGAGAGAGAGAGAGAAGGGGCAGAGGCCAGAGAGAGAGAGCGAGAGAAGGGGCAGAGGCCGAGAGAGAGAGAGAGAGAAGGGGCAGAGGCCGAGAAGAGAAGAGAGAGAGAAGGGGCAGAGGCCGAGAGAGAGAGAGAGAGAGAAGGGGGCAAGGCCGAGAGAGAGAGAGAGAGAGAGAGAAGGGGCAGAGGCCGAGAGAGAGAGAGAGAGAAGGGGCAGAGGCCGAGAGAGAGAGAGAGAGAGAAGGGGCAGAGGCCGAGAGAGAGAGAGAGAGAGAGAGAAGAGGGCAGAGGCCGAGAGAGAGAGAGAGAGAGAGAAGGGGCAGAGGCCGAGAGAGAGAGAGAGAAAAGGGGCAGAGGCCGAGAGAGAATAGAGAGAGAAAAGGGACAGAGGCCGAGTAGAGAGAGAGAGAAAGGGCAGAGGCCGAGAGAGAGAGAGAGAGAAGGGGCAGAGGCCGAGAGAGAGAGAGAGAGAGAGAGAGAGAAGGGGCAGAGGCCGAGAGAGAGAGAGAGAAGAGGGGGCAAAGAGGCCGAGAGAGAGAAGGGGCAGAGGCCGAGAGAGAGAAGGTGCAGAGCCGAGAGAGAGAAGGGCAGAGGCCGAGAGAGAGAGAGAGAAAAGGGCAGAGGCCGAGAGAGAGAGAGAGAAAAGGGGCAGAGGCCGAGAGAGAGAGAGAGAGAAGGGGCAGAGGCCGAGAGAGAGAGAGAAAAGGGGCAGAGGCCGAGAGAGAGAGAGAGAGAAAAGGGGCAGAGGCCGAGAGAGAGAGAAAAGGGGCAGAGGCCGAGAGAGAGAGAGAGAAAAGGGCAGAGGCCGAGAGAGAGAGAGAGAGAGAGAGGAGAGAGAGAAGGGGCAGAGGCCGAGAGAGAGAGAGAGAGAAGGGGCAGAGGCCTGAGAGAGAGAGAGAGAGAAGGGGGCATAGGCCGAGAGAGGAGAGAGAGAGAAGGTGCAGAGGCCGAGAGAGAGAAGGTGCAGAGGCCGAGAGAGAGAGAGAGAGAAGGGGCAGAGGCCGAGAGAGAGAGAGAGAGAGAGAAGGGGCAGAGGCCGAGAGAGAGAGAGAAGGGGCAGAGGCCGAGAGAGAGAGAGAGAGAAGGGGCAGAGGCCGAGAGAGAGAGAGAGAAGGGGCAGAGGCCGAGAGAGAGAGAGAGAGAGAAGGGGGCAGAGGCCGAGAGAGAGAGAGAGAGAAGGGGCAGAGGCCGAGAGAGAGAGAGAGAGAAGGGGCAGAGGCCGAGAGAGAGAGAGAGAGAAGGGGCAGTAGGCCGAGAGAGAGAGAGAGAGAAGGGGCAGAGGCCGAGAGAGAGAGGAGAGAGAAGGGGCAGAGGCCGAGAGAGAGAGAGAGAGAAGGGGCAGAGGCCGAGAGAGAGAGAGAGAGAAGGGGCAGAGGCCGAGAGAGAGAGAGAGAGAAGGGGCAGAGGCCGAGAGAGAGAGAGAGAGAAGGGGCAGAGGCCGAGAGAGAGAGAGAGAGAAGGGGCAGAGGCCGAGAGAGAGAGAGAGAGAATGGGGCAGAGGCCGAGAGAGAGAGAGAGAGAAGGGGCAGAGGCCGAGAGAGAGAGAGAGAGAAGGGGCAGAGGCCGAGAGAGAGAGAGAGAGAAGGTGCAGAGGCCGAGAGAGAGAGAGAGAGAAGGGGCAGAGGCCGAGAGAGAGAGAGAGAGAGAGAAGGGGCAGAGGCCGAGAGAGAGAGAGAAGGGGCAGAGGCCGAGAGAGAGAGAGAGAGAAGGGGCAGAGGCCGAGAGAGAGAGAGAGAGAGAGAAGGGGCAGAGGCCGAGAGAGAGAGAGAGAGAGAAGGGGCAGAGGCCGAGAGAGAGAGAGAGAGAAGGGGCAGAGGCCGAGAGAGAGAGAGAGAGAAGGGGCAGAGGCCGAGAGAGAGAGAGAGAGAAGGGGCAGAGGCCGAGAGAGAGAGAGAGAGAAGGGGCAGAGGCCGAGAGAGAGAGAGAGAGAAGGGGCAGAGGCCGAGAGAGAGAGAGAGAGAAGGGGCAGAGGCCGAGAGAGAGAGAGAGAGAAGGGGCAGAGGCCGAGAGAGAGAGAGAGAGAAGGGGCAGAGGCCGAGAGAGAGAGAGAGAGAAGGGGCAGAGGCCGAGAGAGAGAGAGAGAGAAGGGGCAGAGGCCGAGAGAGAGAGAGAGAGAAGGGGCAGAGGCCGAGAGAGAGAGAGAGAGAAGGGGCAGAGGCCGAGAGAGAGAGAGAGAGAAGGGGCAGAGGCCGAGAGAGAGAGAGAGAGAAGGGGCAGAGGCCGAGAGAGAGAGAGAAGGGGCAGAGGCCGAGAGAGAGAGAGAAGGGGCAGAGGCCGAGAGAGAGAGAGAAGGGGCAGAGGCCGAGAGAGAGAGAGAAGGGGCAGAGGCCGAGAGAGAGAGAGAAGGGGCAGAGGCCGAGAGAGAGAGAGAAGGGGCAGAGACAGAGGGGCAGAGGCAGAGGGGCAGAGGCAGAGGGTGAGAGGCAGAGGGTGAGACAGAGGGGCAGAGGGTGAGACAGAGGGGCAGAGGGTGAGACAGAGGGGCAGAGGGTGAGACAGAGGGGCAGAGGGTGAGACAGAGGGGCAGAGGGTGAGACAGAGGGGCAGAGGGTGAGACAGAGGGGCAGAGGGTGAGACAGAGGGGCAGAGGGTGAGACAGAGGGGCAGAGGGTGAGGCAGAGGGGCAGAGGGTGAGACAGAGGGGCAGAGGGTGAGACAGAGGGGCAGAGGGTGAGACAGAGGGGCAGAGGGTGAGACAGAGGGGCAGAGGGTGAGACAGAGGGGCAGAGGGTGAGACAGAGGGGCAGAGGGTGAGACAGAGGGGCAGAGGGTGAGACAGAGAGAGACAGAAGGGCAGAGGGTGAGACAGAGAGAGAGAGAGGGTGAGAGAGAGAGGGTGAGACAGAGAGAGAGAGAGGGTGAGAGAGGGAGAGAGGGAGAGAGAGAGAGAGAGGGGGAGAGAGAGAGAGACAGAGGGGAGAGAGAGGTGGCTAGCAGTGGAGAGAGGGGCAGAGGGTGAGACAGAGGGGCAGAGGGTGAGACAGAGGGGCAGAGGGTGAGACAGAGGGGCAGAGGGTGAGACAGAGGGGCAGAGGGTGAGACAGAGGGGCAGAGGGTGAGACAGAGGGGCAGAGGGTGAGACAGAGGGGCAGAGGGTGAGACAGAGGGGCAGAGGGTGAGGCAGAGGGGCAGAGGGTGAGGCAGAGGGGCAGAGGGGCAGAGGGTGAGGCAGAGGGGCAGAGGGTGAGGCAGAGGGGCAGAGGGTGAGGCAGAGGGGCAGAGGGTGAGGCAGAGGGGCAGAGGGTGAGGCAGAGGGGCAGAGGGTGAGACAGAGAGAGACAGAGGGGCAGAGGGTGAGACAGAGAGAGAGAGAGGGTGAGAGAGAGAGGGTGAGAGAGGGAGAGAGGGAGACAGAGAGACAGAGGGTGAGAGAGGTGGCTAGCAGTGGAGAGAGGGGCGGAGGCAACTAGCAGGGAAGAGATGGCCTCTCCAGTCACTTACGTGGGCTTGTGGAGTTTAGCCATGTCCACGCAGGCGGTTGGTACTTTACTGCTGCAGTGCTGGTGGAACTTGTAGCCACAGGTCTGGCAGCGGAAGCCGTGGAACAGGAACTTGAGGCAGAAGTCGCAGAATGCCAGGTTGAAATATGTCTTCCTGACCTGTAAAAGGAGAAGAGACAGAATTGGTACTGGGTATACAGTGTCTCGTACTAACCAATCAGTAAGAATCTCTCTGCAACATGCGGCTAAAACTATAAGAAATGCAAATTATTATTATTATTATTTATTTATAACGCGCCAACATATTCCGTAGCGTTATACATAAGTTAAGTTCAAGGCAAAGACATATTCAAGATTAACACATTGCAAGGAATGGAGGCCCTGTCTTTGAGCTTGGGATCCGGTGTCCATAGCGCTTGGGACTCGCAGACTTACAATCGAAAGGTTTCCGTATGTGGTACAGTAGCGAGAGCGCAGTGCTGAGCGTGCTAGGGTGGAAGGTGATACGCTTCTTTATAGAGGTGCGTTTTTATTGAAATTTTGAAGGATTTGAGGCAGGAGGATAGTCTGGTGAAGCGAGGCAAGGAGTTCCAGAGAATAGGGGCAGCGCGAGAAAAGTCCTAGAGGCGGGAGTGAGAGGAGGTCACAAGAGTGGTAGAAAGAAGAACTTCTTTGGCAGAACGAAGAGAGCGCGTGGGGGAGTATTTGGAGATGAGAGCAGAGATGTAAGGGGGTGCGCTGTTGAGGTTTGGGGAGGAAAGGTATGACAAGTCTGGAACAGCTATTAAGAAGTAAAGATATATCACTGTTAACAAAGGTCCTCATAGTTAGAACTATGGTATTCCCAGAAGTAACATATGAGAGCTGGACCATAAAGAGGACTGAGCAAAGTAGAACTGATACCTTTCAATTGTGAAGACCCTTGGACTGCAAGAAGATCCAATAAATCAGTACTACAGGAAATGAAGCCAAAATGGCTCACTGGAAGGTTTGATCATGAGGCTGAAAATCTAGAATTCCCTAGAGAAGACTCTGATGCTAGGAAAGATTGAAGACACGAAGGTGGTGATGGATAGATGATCTTGATGGATCTCAGCGGGGCAGTGACTTACAGATGTGCCCGGCGTGCTGCAGTTAATACAATGGAGCCCTCCCTCTTAGTTACTCACAAAGTTGTGCATGGACAGAGGGACGTCGGCCAGCACCTCCACCATCAGCTCCTCTCCTACGAGCGGCGTGATGTCCGTCTCCCAGTCTGTCAGCGCTTTGCGGCTGTATAAACACAACAGCAGAGGATACACAGCTGTAATCTTGTGAATACTCCCCGTACCACAGAAGGTCCCTGGATGTTACTATGTACGTAATATCCCGGGGTATCTATTTACTTTTAGATACTTTATTTTATTAGTTATAAGTTCTGTATTTAAAATCAAACAAATAGTCCCTGTATGGGTCTGTACAGACGATGTAAGCCTGGGCGTGTAGTGTAGTGTCCTAGGGACCAGGTCTCAGCAGCATGTGGCAGAGAGATGATCACTGACGAAGAGATACAGCCCTACAGAGTCTGTGTCTGCATACACTGCAGAGGGCAGACCCATACAGGGACTATTTGGTTGATTTAAGGCAGTAAAAACAGAGCTTATAAGCGCTTCTTAATAAGGTAAAGTACAGGGATATTAGATACCTAGTCACAACCAGGGACCTTGTGTTTGGTTGTAACTTCCCCTTTAAGTATATATTCACAACACAGGTCAGATTTCTGTGTTTTTTTCATATTTACCAATTAAGTAATTTATTTCCTTTTTATAATACTGCAATAAGGCTCTTTGCTGCCTTTGCTCGTGGATTTACCCATTTAAGAGGCGATACACGGCACAGCATTCCTGGCTCAGACCGCGCACTTTCAGTGCTTTGTCCAGAGAATCGTACACGGTCATCCCCGGCCGGACATTCACCTGGAAGCAAAGGGAAAAAGGAAAAGGATGAGGCAAAGGTGCAAAAAAGAGACAGGGGAGCGAGAGAGAGGGAAGAGAGGGGGGGGCAAGGGGAGAGAGGGGGGGGCAAAGCGAGACAGGGGAGTGAGAGAGAGGGGGCAAAGAGAGACAGGGGAGGGAGAGAGAGGGGGCAAAGCGAGACAGGGGAGGGAGAGAGAGGGCGCAAAACGAGACAGGGGAGGGAGAGAGAGGAGGCAAAGAGAGACAGGGGAGGGAGAGAGAGGAGGCAAAGAGAGACAGGGGAGGGAGGGGGGGCAAAGAGAGACAGGGGAGGGAGAGAGAGGGGGCAAAGAGAGACAGGGGAGGGAGAGAGAGGGGGCAAAGAGAGAAAGGGGAGGGAGAGAAAGGGGAGGGAGAGAAAGGGGAGGGAGAGAAAGGGGAGGGAGAGAAAGGGGAGGGAGAGAAAGGGGAGGGAGAGAAAGGGGAGGGAGAGAAAGGAGGCAAAGCGAGACAGGGGAGGGAGAGAGAGGGGGCAAAGCGAGACAGGGGAGGGAGAGAGAGGGGGCAAAGAGAGACAGGGGAGGGAGAGAGAGGGGGCAAAGAGAGACAGGGGAGAGGGGGAGAGAGAGGGGGCAAAGAGAGACAGGGGAGGGAGAGAGAGGAGGCAAAGAGAGAAAGGGGAGGGAGAGAAAGGGGAGGGAGAGAGAGGAGGCAAAGCGAGACAGGGGAGGGAGAGAGAGGGGGCAAAGCGAGACAGGGGAGGGAGAGAGAGGGGGCAAAGCGAGACAGGGGAGGGAGAGAGAGGGGGCAAAGAGAGACAGGGGAGGGAGGGAGAGAGAGGGGGCAAAGAGAGACAGGGGAGGGAGAGAGAGGAGGCAAAGAGAGAAAGGGGAGGGAGAGAAAGGGAGGGAGAGAGAGGAGGCAAAGCGAGACAGGGGAGGGAGAGAGAGGGGGCAAAGCGAGACAGGGGAGGGAGAGAGAGGGGGCAAAGAGAGACAGGGGAGGGAGAGAGAGGGGGCAAAGAGAGACAGGGGAGGGAGAGAGAAGAGGCAAAGAGAGACAGGGGAGGGAGAGAGAGGAGGCAAAGAGAGACAGGGGAGGGAGGGGGGCAAAGAGACAGGGGAGGGAGAGAGAGGGGGCAAAGAGAGTGGAGGCAAAGCAGGACAGGGGAGGGAGAGAGAGGGGGCAAAGCGAGACAGGGGAGGGAGAGAGAGGGGGCAAAGCGAGACAGGGGAGGGAGAGAGAGGAGGCAAAGAGAGACAGGGGAGGGAGAGAGAGGGGACAAAGCAGGACAGGGGAGGGAGAGAGAGGGGACAAAGCAGGACAGGGGAGGGAGAGGGAGGGGACATAGAGAGAGAGGAGGCAAAGAGAGACAGGGGAGGGAGAGAGAGGAGGCAAAGAGAGACAGGGGAGGGAGAGAGAGGGGACAAAGAGAGAGAGGGGACAAAGAGAGAGAGGGGAGGGAGAGAGAGGAGGCAAAGAGAGACAGGGGAGGGAGAGAAAGGGGGGCAAAGCGAGACAGGGGAGGGAGAGAGAGGAGGCAAAGCGAGAAAGGGGAGGGAGAGAAAGGGGAGGGAGAGAGAGGAGGCAAAGCGAGACAGGGGAGGGAGAGAGAGGGGGCAAAGCGAGACAGGGGAGGGAGAGAGAGGGGGCAAAGCGAGACAGGGGAGGGAGAGAGAGGGGGCAAAGAGAGACAGGGGAGGGAGGGAGAGAGAGGGGGCAAAGAGAGACAGGGGAGGGAGAGAGAGGAGGCAAAGAGAGAAAGGGGAGGGAGAGAAAGGGGAGGGAGAGAGAGGAGGCAAAGCGAGACAGGGGAGGGAGAGAGAGGAGGCAAAGAGACAGGGGAGGGAGAGAAAGGGGGCAAAGAGACAGGGGAGGGAGAGAAAGGGGGCAAAGAGACAGGGGAGGGAGAGAGAGAGGGGGCAAAGAGAGACGGGGGAGGTAGAGAGAGGGGGCAAAGCGAGACAGGGAAGGGAGAGAAAAGGGGCAAAGCGAGACAGGGGAGAGAGACAGAGGGGGCAAAGAGAGACAGAGAGGGGGAAAGAGAGACAGTGGAGGGAGAGAGGGGGGGAAAGAGAGACAGGGGGGGGAAAGAGAGACAGGGGAGGGAGAGAGGGGGGAAGAGAGACAGGGGAGGGAGAGAGAGGAGGCAAAGAGAGACAGGGGAGCGAGAGAAAGGGGGCAAAGCGAGAAAGGGGAGCGAGAGAAAGGGGGCAAAGCGAGAAAGGGGAGCGAGAGAAAGGGGGCAAAGCGAGAAAGGGGAGCGAGAGAAAGGGGACAAAGCGAGAAAGGGGAGCGAGAGAAAGGGGGCAAAGCGAGACAGGGGAGCGAGAGAAAGGGGGCAAAGCGAGACAGGGGAGCGAGAGAAAGGGGGCAAAGCGAGACAGGGGAGCGAGAGAAAGGGGCAAAGCGAGACAGGGGAGCGAGAGAAAGGGGGCAAAGAGAGACGGGAGGGAGAGAAAGGGGGGCAAAGAGAGACAGGGGAGGGAGAGAAAGGGGGGCAAAGAGAGACAGGGGAGGGAGAGAAAGGGGGGCAAAGAGAGACAGGGGAGGGAGAGAAAGGGGGGCAAAGAGAGACAGGGGAGGGAGAGAAAGGGGGGCAAAGAGACAGGGGAGGGAGAGAAAGGGGGGCAAAGAGACAGGGGAGGGAGAGAAAGGGGGGCAAAGAGACAGGGGAGGGAGAGAAAGGGGGGCAAAGAGACAGGGGAGGGAGAGAAAGGGGGGCAAAGAGAAAGGGGGGCAAAGAGAGAAAGGGGGGCAAAGAGAGAAAGGGGGGCAAAGAGAGAAAGGGGGGCAAAGAGAGACAGGGGAGCGAGAGAGAGGGGCAGAGAGAGACAGGGGAGGGAGAGAGAGGGGCAAAGAGAGACAGGGGAGGGAGAGAGAGGGGCAAAGAGAGACAGGAGAGGGAGAGAGAGGGGCAAAGCGAGACAGGGGAGGGAGAGAGGGGCAAAGCGAGACAGGGGAGGGAGAGAGAGGGGCAAAGCGAGACAGGGGAGGGAGAGAGAGGGGCAAAGCGAGACAGGGGAGGGAGAGAGAGGGGCAAAGCGAGACAGGGGAGGGAGAGAGAGGGGCAAAGCGAGACAGGGGAGGGAGAGAGAGGGGCAAAGCGAGACAGGGGAGGGAGAGAGAGGGGCAAAGCGAGAAAGGGGAGGGAGAGAGAGGGGCAAAGCGAGACAGGGGAGGGAGAGAGAGGGGCAAAGCGAGACAGGGGAGGGAGAGAGAGGGGCAAAGCGAGACAGGGGGAGGGAGAGAGAGGGGCAAAGCGAGACAGGGGAGGGAGAGAGAGGGGCAAAGCGAGACAGGGGAGAGAGAGAGAGAGGGGGCAAAGCGAGACAGGGGAGAGAGAGAGAGGGGGCAAAGCGAGACAGGGGAGAGAGAGAGGGGGCAAAGCGAGACAGGGGCGGGAGAGAGAGGGGGCAAAGCGAAACGGGGGCAGGAGAGAGAGGGGGCAAAGCGAGACAGGGGCAGGAGAGAGAGGGGGCAAAGCGAGACAGGGGCAGGAGAGAGAGGGGGCAAAGCGAGACAGGGGCAGGAGAGAGAGGGGGCAAAGCGAGACAGGGGCAGGAGAGAGAGGGGGCAAAGCGCCTTCCCACAAAATCTAGAACACGATTGGGTATCAGCCGCACACTGAGGAGATCCATTAGATCGAAACAGCTGTCTGTGGGTAGGTCTCCTTATGATGAACATTAAAGCTGTGATCTACAACAGGCATATGTCTAAAGCAGCCATGTATAAAGTAGTATTGTGAGCTAATTTGCATACCCTCACTCAGTTTCCCAGAGTGCAGTGCAATAATTATTTCTGGGAATTCTAAACAGAAAATATTTTTTTACTTATATTTAGATATTGAAATGTGACAAAAATGTACTATTTATTTACTGTACTCTGTAGGGTGGAGGCGGCCATAGCTTTTGCCCACAGTGTCCTTTATGTCCCCCTCTTTTGAATTGTTGCCACTTTATTATTATCCGTTTGACATCTGGTCTCAGAACTGGACACTGTATCCAGCCGAGGTCTAACTATTTATGACTGGGGGTCTATAGAGTGACATTAGTACCTCTCTATATCTGACTGGGGTCTATAGAGTGACATTAGTACCTCTCTATATCTGACTGGGGGTCTATAGAGTGACATTAGTACCTCTCTATATCTGACTGAGGTCTATAGAGTGACATTAGTACCTCTCTATATCTGACTTGTGTCTATAGAGTGACATTAGTACCTCTCTATATGTGACTGGGGGTCTATAGAGTGACATTAGTACCTCTCTATATGTGACTGGCGGTCTATAGAGTGACATTAGTACCTCTCTATATGTGACTGGGGGTCTATAGAGTGACATTAGTACCTCTCTATATGTGACTGGCGTCTATAGAGTGACATTAGTACCTCTCTATATCTGACTGAGGGTCTATAGAGTGACATTAGTACCTCTCTATATCTGACTGGGGGTCTATAGAGTGACATTAGTACCTCTCTATATCTGACTGGGGGTCTATAGAGTGACATTAGTACCTCTCTATATCTGACTGGGGGTCTATAGAGTGACATTAGTACCTCTCTATATCTGACTGGGGGTCTATAGAGTGACATTAGTACCTGTCTATATCTGAATGGGAGTCTATAGAGTGACATTAGTACCTCTCTATATGTGACTGGGGGTCTATAGAGTGACATTAGTACCTCTCTATATGTGACTGGGGGTCTATAGAGTGACATTAGTACCTCTCTATATCTGACTGAGGTCTATAGAGTGACATTAGTACCTCTCTATATCTGACTTGTGTCTATAGAGTGACATTAGCACCTCTCTATATGTGACTGGCGGTCTATAGAGTGACATTAGTACCTCTCTATATCTGACTGAGGGTCTATAGAGTGACATTAGTACCTCTCTATATCTGACTGGGGGTCTGTAGAGTGACATTAGTACCTCTCTATATCTGACTGGGGGTCTATAGAGTGACATTAGTACCTCTCTATATGTGACTGGCGGTCTATAGAGTGACATTAGTACCTCTCTATATCTGACTGGGGGTCTATAGAGTGACATTAGTACCTCTCTATATCTGACTGAGGTCTATAGAGTGACATTAGTACCTCTCTATATCTGACTTGTGTCTATAGAGTGACATTAGTACCTCTCTATATGTGACTGGAGGTCTATAGAGTGACATTAGTACCTCTCTATATCTGACTGGGGGTCTATAGAGTGACATTAGTACCTCTATATCTGACTGGGGGTCTATAGAGTGACATTAGTACCTGTCTATATGTGACTGGGGGTCTATAGAGTGACATTAGTACCTCTCTATATCTGACTGGGGGTCTATAGAGTGACATTAGTACCTCTCTATATCTGACTGAGGTCTATAGAGTGACAATAGTACCTCTCTATATCGGACTGAGGTCTATAGAGTGACATTAGTACCTCTCTATATCTGACTGAGGTCTATAGAGTGACATTAGTACCTCTCTATATCTGACTGGGGGTCTATAGAGTGACATTAGTACCTCTCTATATCTGACTGGGGGTCTATAGAGTGACATTAGTACCTCTCTATATCTGACTGGGGGTCTATAGTGTGACATTAGTACCTCTCTATATCTGACTGGGGGTCTATAGAGTGACATTAGTACCTCTCTATATCTGACTGGGGGTCTATAGAGTGACATTAGTACCTCTCTATATCTGACTGAGGGTCTATAGAGTGACATTAGTACCTCTCTATATGTGACTGGGGGTCTATAGAGTGACATTAGTACCTCTCTATATCTGACTGGGGGTCTATACAGTGACATTAGTACCTCTCTATATCTGACTGGGGGTCTATAGAGTGACATTAGTACCTCTCTATATCTGACTGGGGGTCTATAGAGTGACATTAGTACCTCTCTATATCTGACTGGGGTCTATAGAGTGACATTAGTACCTCTCTGTATCTGACTGGGGGTCTATAGAGTGACATTAGTACCTCTCTATATCTGACTGGGGTTCTATACAGAGACATTAGTACCTCTCTATATCTGGCTGGGGGTCTATAGAGTGACATTAGTACCTCTCTATATATGACTGGGGGTCTATAGAGTAACATTAGTACCTCTCTATATGTGACTGGGGGTCTATATAGTGACATTAGTACCTCTATATCTGACTGGGGGTCTATAGAGTGACATTAGTACCTCTCTATATCTGACTGGGGGTCTATAGAGTGACATTAGTACCTCTCTATATCTGACTGGGGGTCTATAGAGTGACATTAGTACCTCTCTATATCTGACTGGGGGTCTATAGAGTGACATTAGTACCTCTCTATATCTGACTGGGGGTCTATAGAGTGACATTAGTACCTCTCTATATCTGACTGGGGGTCTATAGAGTAACATTAGGGAGAGAGGGAGGGAGAGGTAGAAGCAGGGCCACAAGGACAGAGGCAGGTATAGGGGAGGCAATAAGGGAGAGATAGGGAGGGAGGGAGAGATAGGGAGGGAGGGAGGGAGGGAGAGAGAGGGAGGGAGGGAGGGAGAGAGAGATAGGGAGGGAGGGAGAGAGAGAGAGAGAGAGAGATAGGGAGGGAGAGAGAGAGAGATAGGGAGGGAGGGAGAGAGAGAGAGAGAGAGAGAGAGAGAGAGAGAGAGAGATAGGGAGGGAGGGAGGGAGAGAGAGAGAGAGAGAGAGAGAGAGAGAGAGAGAGAGAGAGATAGGGAGGGAGAGAGAGAGAGAGAGAGATAGGGAGGGGAGGGAGAGAGAGAGAGAGAGATAGGGAGGGAGGGAGAGAGAGAGAGAGAGAGAGAGAGAGATAGGGAGGGAGGGAGAGAGAGGGAGAGAGAGAGAGAGAGAGAGAGAGATAGGGAGGGAGGGAGAGATAGGGAGGGAGGGAGAGATAGGGAGGGAGGGAGAGATAGGGAGGGAGGGAGAGATAGGGAGGGAGGGAGAGATAGGGAGGGAGGGAGAGATAGGGAGGGAGGGAGAGATAGGGAGGGAGGGAGAGATAGGGAGGGAGGGAGGGATAGAGATAGGAAGGGAGGAACATAGAGTGAGTGAGGGATAGAGAAAGGGAGAAATAAGGAGGGAGAGACAGGGAGGGATAGGAAAGATTGGAGGCAGGGATAGGGAGGGAAGGAAGCAGGGATAGGGAGGGAAGGAAGCAGGGATAGGGAGGGAAGGAAGCAGGGATAGGGAGGGAAGGAAGCAGGGATAGGGAGGGAAGGAAGCAGGGATAGGGAGGGATTCTTAAATATATATATTTTTTTTATCTTTAAAACATGAAATGTTATTTTTCTGGGAAGAGAGTACAAATGATTCCTGGCTTGTGATTCAATAACATGTATTCCAGGGAATAATATCCATACTAGGTCCCTCCCTTGCACTGATCCCGGGGCACATGGCTAGTAACCTGCTTTACCTCAGATTATACTCGTCTTAATCTTCCAGTAAATATAATTTGTTCTCCATTGACCTAATACCAGACACCCCCCATATACAAATGTTAGTTTGTTTTTCAACAGGCAAATAACAAAGACCTACAGAGTGCATGAACCCCACGACTCACCACTGTCCTCTGCTGGTTGGGCAGATACACTTTGACCGTGCCTCCCGACTTGCTCTCCGTCACCAGCACCTCCCCCGATGTGGCCCCTCGAAGTTCATCATAATGTGTGATCCCTCGCGCTCCGGGGCCAGGCAATTCCAAGACAGGAGCAGACAGTATGACTGCAGTCCCCTTCCCCAACTCCCGAGTGAGAGAGCGCAGGGCCCCATTCTCAATGGTGCCGGGAGGTGTGTGAGAGCGCTTCATTGCCTCGCTGGGAAAGAAAGAGCGACACAGCATGAGAGAGAGACAAAACAAATAGAAGAAAAAAGAGACAAATATCCAGATTTGTTAGTCTATTATTTTTCCTTCCCCATCCTCCCAGCAGTCTCTTATTTTCCCGTGTTCATCCTCCCGGCAGTCTCTTTTGTAGACAAGCTGCAAATCTCAGATTGAAAAATCCTGTTTATAACATTTGGCAGAACACAGAGATGCGAACAGATGGAGGAGAGAGAGAGAGAGAGCGAGAGAGCGCCACGAACAGGGACAGAAAATGTGGGAGGGGGAACATAGAGAAGAAGAAAACAGTATGTGAGGGGAAAGAGAGGGAGAGGGCTAGCGTTACACAGTATGCGAGGAGAGGGGGGGTGTGAGGGAGAGGGCTAGCGTTACACAGTATGCGAGGAGAGGGGGGGGTGGGAGGGAGAGGGCTAGCGTTACAAAGTATGCGAGGAGAGGGGGGGTGTGAGGGAGAGGGCTAGCGTTACACAGTATGCGGGGAGAGGGGGGGGGTGAGGGAGAGGGCGAGCGTTACACAGTATGCGAGGAGCGGGGGGGGTGGGAGGGAGAGGGCTAGCGTTACACAGTATGCGAGGAGAGGGGGGGTGTGAGGGAGAGGGCGAGCGTTACACAGTATGCGAGGAGAGGGGGGGTGGGAGGGAGAGGGCGAGCGTTACACAGTATGCGAGGAGCGGGGGGGTGGGAGGGAGAGGGCTAGCGTTACACTGTATGCGAGGAGAGGGGGGGGTGGGAGGGAGAGGGCGAGCGTTACACAGTATGCAAGGAGACGGGGATGTGAGGGAGAGGGCTAGCGTTACACAGTATGCGAGGAGAGGGGGGGTGGGAGGGAGAGGGCTAGCATTACACAGTATGCAAAGAGAGGGGGGGGTGGGAGGGAGAGGGCTAGCGTTACACAGTATGCAAAGAGAGGGGGGGTGGGAGGGAGAGGGCTAGCGTTACACAGTATGCGAGGAGCAGGGGGGTGTGAGGGAGAGGGCTAGCGTTACACAGTATGCAAAGAGAAGGGGGGTGGGAGGGAGAGGGCTAGCGTTACACAGTATGCGAGGAGACGGGGATGTGAGGGAGAGGGCTAGCGTTACACAGTATGCGAGGAGAGGGGGGGGGGGGGCGGGAGAGGGCTAGCGTTACACAGTATGTGAGGGGAAAGAGAGACAGAGAGGGAGAGGGCTAGCGTTACACAGTATGCGAAGAGAGGGGGGTGGGAGGGAGAGGGCTAGCGTTACACTGTATGCGAAGAGAGGGGGGTGGGAGGGAGAGGGCTAGCGTTACACAGTATGCGAAGAGAGGGGGGGTGGGAGGGAGAGGGCTAGCGTTACATAGTATGCGAGGAGAGGGGGGGTGGGAGGGAGAGGGCTAGCATTACACAGTATGCGAGGAGAGGGGGGGTGGGAGGGAGAGGGCTAGTGTTACACAGTATGCAAGGAGAGGGGGGGGTGGGAGGGAGAGGGCTAGCGTTACACAGTATGCGAGGAGAGGGGGGGGTGGGAGGGAGAGGGCTAGCGTTACACAGTATGCGAGGAGAGGGGGGGGTGGGAGGGAGAGGGCTAGCGTTTCATAGTATGCGAGGAGAGGGGGGGGTGGGAGGGAGAGGGCTAGCGTTACATAGTATGCGAGGAGAGGGGGGGTGTGAGGGAGAGGGCTAGCGTTACACAGTATGCGAGGATAAGGGGGGTGGGAGGGAGAGGGCTAGCGTTACACAGTATGCAAAGAGAGGGGGGGTGGGAGGGAGAGGGCTAGCGTTACACAGTATGCGAGGAGAGGGGGGGTGGGAGGGAGAGGGCTAGCGTTACACAGTATGCGAGGAGAGGGGGGGTGGGAGGGAGAGGGCTAGCGTTACACAGTATGTGAGGGGAAAGAGAGACAGAGAGGGAGAGGGCTAGCGTTACACAGTATGCGAAGAGAGGGGGGGTGGGAGGGAGAGGGCTAGCGTTACACAGTATGCGAAGAGAGGGGGGGTGGGAGGGAGAGGGCTAGCGTTACACAGTATGCGAAGAGAGGGGGTGGGAGGGAGAGGGCTAGCGTTACACAGTATGCGAAGAGAGGGGGGTGGGAGGGAGAGGGCTAGCGTTACACAGTATGCGAAGAGAGGGGGGGTGGGAGGGAGAGGGCTAGCGTTACACAGTATGCGAGGAGAGGGGGGGTGGGAGGGAGAGGGCTAGCGTTACACAGTATGCAAGGAGAGGGGGGGTGTGAGGGAGAGGGCTAGCGTTACACAGTATGCGAGGAGAGGGGGGGGTGGGAGGGAGAGGGCTAGCGTTACACAGTATGCGAAGAGAGGGGGGGTGGGAGGGAGAGGGCTAGCGTTACACAGTATGCGAGGAGAGGGGGGGGTGGGAGGGAGAGGGCTAGCGTTACACAGTATGCGAGGAGAGGGGGGGGTGGGAGGGAGAGGGCTAGCGTTACACAGTATGCGAGGATAGGGGGGGTGGGAGGGAGAGGGCTAGCGTTACACAGTATGCAAAGAGAAGGGGGGGTGGGAGGGAGAGGGCTAGCGTTACACAGTATGCGAGGAGAGGGGGGGGTGGGAGGGAGAGGGCTAGTGTTACACAGTATGCGAGGAGAGGGGGGGGTGGGAGGGAGAGGGCTAGCGTTACACAGTATGTGAGGGGAAAGAGAGACAGAGAGGGAGAGGGCTAGCGTTACACAGTATGCGAAGAGAGGGGGGTGGGAGGGAGAGGGCTAGCGTTACACAGTATGCGAAGAGAGGGGGGGGTGGGAGGGAGAGGGCTAGCGTTACACAGTATGCGAGGAGAGGGGGGGGTGGGAGGGAGAGGGCTAGCGTTACACAGTATGCGAGGAGAGGGGGGGGTGGGAGGGAGAGGGCTAGCGTTACACAGTATGCGAGGATAGGGGGGGTGGGAGGGAGAGGGCTAGCGTTACACAGAATGCAAGGAGAGGGGGGGGTGGGAGGGAGAGGGCTAGCGTTACACAGTATGCGAGGAGAGGGGGGGTGGGAGGGAGAGGGCTAGCGTTACACAGTATGCGAGGAGACGGGGATGTGAGGGAGAGGGCTAGCGTTACACAGTATGCGAGGAGAGGGGGGGGTGGGAGGGAGGATAGAGAGGGCTAGCGTTGCATAGTATGTGAGGATAGAGAAGGCTAGCGTTGCATAGTATGTGAGGATAGAGAAGGCTAGCGTTGCATAGTATGTGAGGATAGAGAGGGCTAGCGTTGCATAGTATGTGAGGATAGAGAAGGCTAGCGTTGCATAGTATGTGAGGATAGAGAAGGCTAGCGTTGCATAGTATGTGAGGATAGAGAGGGCTAGCGTTGCATAGTATGTGAGGATAGAGAGGGCTAGCGTTGCATAGTATGTGAGGATAGAGAAGGCTAGCGTTGCATAGTATGTGAGGATAGAGAAGGCTAGCGTTGCATAGTATGTGAGGATAGAGAAGGCTAGCGTTGCATAGTATGTGAGGATAGAGAGGGCTAGCGTTGCATAGTATGTGAGGATAGAGAGGGCTAGCGTTGCATAGTATGTGAGGATAGAGAAGGCTAGCGTTGCATAGTATGTGAGGATAGAGAGAGAGGGTATGGGAGGACAGAGACTGAGGGCTAGCGTTACACAGTATGCGCGGAGAGAGAGTGCTAGCGTTACACAGTATGCGCGGAGAGAGAGAGAGCTAGCGTTACACAGTATGCGCGGAGAGAGAGTGCTAGCGTTACACAGTATGCAGGGACAGAGAGTGCTAGCGTTACACAGTATGCGGGGACAGAGAGTGCTAGCGTTACACAGTATGCGCGGAGAGAGAGTGCTAGCGTTACACAGTATGCGCGGAGAGACAGAGTGCTAGCGTTACACAGTATGCGCGGAGAGAGAGTGCTAGCGTTACACAGTATGCGCAGAGAGACAGAGTGCTAGCGTTACACAGTATGCGCGGAGAGAGAGTGCTAGCTATTAGGATGTAATTTTGTGAGTTTTCAGAGCTCTGGGAACAAGCTCTATGTACAGTGCCTTGCAAAAGTATTCACCCCCCTTGGCATGTCCCGTGTTTTGTTGCCTCACAACCTGGAAGTAACTCGGATTGTCTGAGGATTTGCATCATTTCATTTACAGAACATGCCACAACTTGGAAGATTTTTTTTTTTTTTTTATTGTGGAGCAAACAACAAATAGGACAAAATAACAGAAAAAGTCAATAAGCATAATTATTCACCCCCCTAAAGTCAATACTTTGTAGATGGAGCCACCTCTTGGATAAGTCTCTATGAGCTTGCCACATCTTACCACTGGGGTTCTTGCCCATTCCTCCTTGCTGGTCCAGCTCCTTCAGGTTGGATGGTTTGTGCTTGTGAGCAGCAATCTTTAAGTCTGACCACAGATTTCCTATTGGATTTAGGTCTGGGCTGTGACTCGGCCATTCCTACACATTTACATGTTTCCCCTTAGACCCCCCAAGTGTTGCTTTAGCCGTGTGTTTGGGGTCATTGTCCTGCTGGAAGGTGACCCTCCGTCCTAGCCTCAAATCACGCACAGGGTGGTACAGGTTTTGCTCCTGAATATCCCTGTATTTAGCACCATCCATCTTTCCCTCAACTCTGACCAGTTTCCCAGTCCCATCTCCACAGCATGATGCTGCCACCTCCATGTGTCACTGTGGGGATGGCGCTCTTTGGGTGATGTGATGTGTTGGGTTTGCGCCAGACATAGTGTTTTCTTTGATGGCTGAAAAGTTCAACTTTAGTCTCACCAGACCAGAGCACCTTCCTCCATACATTTTGGGCGTCTCCCACATGACTTTTCGCAAACTCAGAACGTGCCATTTTGTTTTTTGCTGAAAGTAATGGCTTTCGTCTGGCCACTCTGCCATAAAGCCCAACTCTATGGAGCGTCCGGATTATTGTCGTCCTATGTACAGATACTCCAGTCTCTGCTGTGGATCTCTGCAGCTCCTCCAGGGTTACCTTAGGTCTCTGTGCTGCTTCCCTGATTAATGCCCTCCTTGCCCGGTCAGTGAGTTTTGGTGGGCGGCCGTCTCTTGGCAGGTTGGCTGTTGTGCCATGTTCTTTCCATTTGGTTATGATAGATTTGATGTTGCTCCTGGGGATCATCAAAGATTTGGATATTTTTTTATAACCTATCCCTGACTTGTACTTCTCAACAACATTGTCCCTTACTTGTTTGGAGAGTTCCTTGGTCTTCATGGCAGTGTTTGGTTAGTGGTGCCTCTTGCTTAGGTGTTGCAGCTTCTGGGGCCTTTCAAAAAGGTGTGTAAATGTAATGACAGATCATGTGACACTTAGATTGCACACAGGGGGACATCATGTCACTAATTATGTGACTTCAGAAGGTAATTGGTTGCACCAGAGCTTTTCATGGGCTTCATAACAAAGGGGGTGAATACATATGCACGTGCCAATTTTCTGTTTTCGATTTCTAAAAAATTGTTTTATGTATATATTTTTCTCATTTCACTTCACCAACTTAGACTATTGTGTTCTGATCCGCCACATAAAATTCAGATTACCAAAACATTGAACTTAAGGCTGTAATGTAACAAAATAGGTAAAAAGTCAGGGGGTGAATACTTTTGCAAGGCACTGTACATTTGATTGTAAGCTCAGACAGGGCCCTCCTTTCTTTGCAATGTATTAATATTGTATATTTCCTATGTACATAACCCTAGGATATGTTGGATAATAATAATAAGATAGGAAGCACTCACCTCTCCTGCACCTCGATTCTTGAGTCTCAATGCTACGACTCCAGCCTGTGCTCTACCTAGGAAAAGAGTATCAAAAATTATAGGACACCAAAATGTATCTGTCATGTCCTGAAACTGAGAGTCTAACAGGAATAAACTGAACACAGACCCTCTGAGAATGT
This sequence comes from Discoglossus pictus, assembly GCA_027410445.1. Lineage (NCBI taxonomy): Eukaryota > Metazoa > Chordata > Amphibia > Anura > Alytidae > Discoglossus > Discoglossus pictus. Next base: position 1,141,814 of record CM050168.1, read on the forward strand.
ATCTTATGCTACTAGTTTAGTAGAACACGTACTACATATATTCAGATATTTCCCAAAAAACAAAGATTAGAAGATAAGAGACATCAAATACCTTAAAGGAGTTCTATACAAAACTACCAGAAGCACTTAATGGCGAAGCCAAGTCCCAGCAGGGAGGTTGCTGTGGCTGGAAAGTTTTACTTTACTTTTTGTTTGTTAATTACACACACACATATACACACCTTGCATATAAATAATGATCCGCCTTAAGATTTTATTTGATATAACTCTGGTTTTAAGCTATATATCAGTGGTTCCAAAGCCCTCCTCAAGATCCACCAGACGGCCATGATATACGGTAGGTCAAACACGGAATACACAGGTGAAGCAATATGAGGCGCCATCTTTGTTCACAGTGTTTGGCCTCAATAAGAGGTTATATTTTATGAGTAATTAGTCGTATTATTTGTGACCGACGCTTGTTAATCATGGAGGGGATTCCATGCTCATTAGTTTACTTTCCCTCTGCTCATTGTATGGTTCTTCATATACTACTAGCACCAAGTAAAAAGGGAATTAACCCATTGGGATTTACCCACTTTCTGTTTATAGAGTGAGGGTATATCCATTCTGCTATTTCCAGTTATAATTTACAGAATAGTGACAGATGGTCCAATGGGCAACGTGTTTGATGCTGGGGGGCAGTAGGAGTCATGAGACCACCAGTGTAATAGAGAAGAGCAGGACGAGATGGATTGAACAAGGGAATACCCGGGATAGATGAAGGTGAACACAGGAATACATGCAAAGGTTGCCAAATGTATGCAATTAATTAGGAGAGAGCCACGTTAATTAGGAGTCCGCTATACATGTTATTTGAGCCAGAGGAGGATTTATACATAGAATTACATAGTAAAATAATCACTAAATTAATTGCACAGTTCTGAGCCAGAGGTCAAATTTTCGAAGCCATGACACCCTCTGGGGTTTTGTCCAGCCCAGTCGGGCCGTTCTGTTTTACGACCGACCGACCGACACCAGTCGGGCCGTTCTGTTTTACGACCGACCGACCGACACCAGTCGGGCCGTTCTGTTTTACGACCGACACCAGTCGGGCCGTTCTGTTTTACGACCGACCGACCGACACCAGTCGGGCCGTTCTGTTTTACGACCGACACCAGTCGGGCCGTTCTGTTTTACGACCGACACCAGTCGGGCCGTTCTGTTTTACGACCGACACCAGTCGGGCCGTTCTGTTTTACGACCGACACCAGTCGGGCCGTTCTGTTTTACGACCGACACCAGTCGGGCCGTTCTGTTTTACGACCGACACCAGTCGGGCCGTTCTGTTTTACGACCGACACCAGTCGGGCCGTTCTGTTTTACGACCGACACCAGTCGGGCCGTTCTGTTTTACGACCGACACCAGTCGGGCCGTTCTGTTTTACGACCGACACCAGTCGGGCCGTTCTGTTTTACGACCGACACCAGTCGGGCCGTTCTGTTTTACGACCGACCGACCGACACCAGTCGGGCCGTTCTGTTTTACGACCGACCGACCGACACCAGTCGGGCCGTTCTGTTTTACGACCGACCGACCGACACCAGTCGGGCCGTTCTGTTTTACGACCGACCGACCGACACCAGTCGGGCCGTTCTGTTTTACGACCGACCGACCGACACCAGTCGGGCCGTTCTGTTTTACGACCGACCGACCGACACCAGTCGGGCCGTTCTGTTTTACGACCGACCGACCGACACCAGTCGGGCCGTTCTGTTTTACGACCGACCGACCGACACCAGTCGGGCCGTTCTGTTTTACGACCGACCGACCGACACCAGTCGGGCCGTTCTGTTTTACGACCGACCGACCGACACCAGTCGGGCCGTTCTGTTTTACGACCGACCGACCGACACCAGTCGGGCCGTTCTGTTTTACGACCGACCGACACCAGTCGGGCCGTTCTGTTTTACGACCGACCGACCGACACCAGTCGGGCCGTTCTGTTTTACGACCGACCGACCGCCACCAGTCGGGCCGTTCTGTTTTACGACCGACCGACCGACACCAGTCGGGCCGTTCTGTTTTACGACCGACCGACCGACACCAGTCGGGCCGTTCTGTTTTACGACCGACCGACCGACACCAGTCGGGCCGTTCTGTTTTACGACCGACCGACCGACACCAGTCGGGCCGTTCTGTTTTACGACCGACCGACCGACACCAGTCGGGCCGTTCTGTTTTACGACCGACCGACCGACACCAGTCGGGCCGTTCTGTTTTACGACCGACCGACCGACCGACCGACACCAGTCGGGCCGTTCTGTTTTACGACCGACCGACACCAGTCGGGCCGTTCTGTTTTACGACCGACCGACCGACACCAGTCGGGCCGTTCTGTTCCGACCGACCGCCACCAGTCGGGCTTTCCTCCTCTGACTTCTCTCATTACCAAGTTGTTTTCTCCCACAGACCTGCCGCTCACAGTAAGAGTCACTTAGATAACATTTCCTCCACATTCTAATGTTTGGTCTCAACAACTGATGTCCTGACCATGTTTGAAGGCTTCTGAGTTCCTACATGACTAGCTAATAAGCCATCTTCATTATCGAGCAGGTGCATTTAATAAAGTAGCTAATATGTATACATATAGTCCAACCATGGATGCTGAAGAGGCTGAAGTTGTCCAGTTTTATTAAGAAAAGCAACAGGTCATAGATATAACACCAAGAAAAGAGGTTACTCTCATCATAGGAGATTGGAAGCTAAATCACGGAACCAAAAGACACCTGGAATAACTGGCAAGTTTGGCCTTGAAGTGCAAAATGAAGGTCAGAGAGTAGTAGTATTATGTCAAGATAATTCTCTGGTCATAGGAAACACTCTCTTCCAACAGTCTCTGAGACGACTCTACACGTGGACATTGTCAGAAGGACAAATAAAGAAATCACATTGACTATATACTTTGCAGCTAAAGATGGAAAAGCTCTATACATTCAGCAAAAACAAGACCTGGAGCGGACTACGGCTCAGACCATGAGCTTCTTATTGCAAAGGTCAGAATTAAACTGAAGAAAAAAAAGGGAAAATAATCAGACCAAGCAGATACAAAATAAATAATATCCCTTGTGAATATGCAGTGGGGATAAAGAATAGATTTAAGGGATTAGCCATATAAGACAGAAGGCCCGAAGAACTAGACATGGAAGAAAAAAGGAGTGATAAACTTTAGACAGAAGTTTACAACATTATCCAGGAAACAGCAACAAAGAATATCACTGAAAGAAAGAAAAGAAAGTGGACAAACTGGCTGAGGAGGCTTTGAAAGTAGCCCAGGAAAGAAGGAAAGCGAAAGGTGGTGGAGGTAGGAAAAGATTTGTCCAACCGAATACGGAATTCCAGAGGAGCAAGAAGAGAGACAAGGAGACTTTCTACAATAAGCAATGTTAACAGATCAAAGGAGATAACAGAATGGGAAGTCAAGAGATCTCTTCAAGAAAATTGGGGATCTCAAAAGGCACCTTTCATGCCAAAGTGGGTGTGATAAGAGAAAAATGGTAAGGACTTAACAGAAGAAGATCAGATAAAGAAGAGGTGGCAAGAAAACACTGAAGATCTATACAGGAAGGATCTCAACAGCAGTGATGACATCAATAATTTGTCCAATTTGCTGGAGCCAGACATCTTGGAGAGTGAAGTGAGATGGGCCCTAGGATGTCTTGCTGATAATAAGGCTGCAGGAGTTGATGGAATCCCAATTGAACTATTCAAAATCGTACAAGACAATGCAGTGAAAGTGTTACTTGCCTTGTGCCAACACATTTGGAAAACTCAACATTGGCCAATAGACTGGAAAAGGTCAGCCTACATCCCAATCCCAAAAAAAGGCAGTCCCAAAGTGTGCTCCAATTATCAAACAATTGCACCAATTTCACATGCCAGCAAGGTAATGCTTAAGATTCGACAAGCTCGACTCCAGTGGTATATGGACCGGGAACTACCAGATGTGCAAGCCGGGGCCCGCAGAGGAAGAGGCCCAAGAGATCGTATTGCCAATGTCCGCTAGATAATAGAGAAAGCAAGAGAGTTCCAGAGAAGCATTTACTTCTGCTTCATAGACTATTCTAAAGCCTTTGACTGTGTGGATCACAGCAAAATGTGGCATGTCCTTAAAGAGATGGGACTACCAGATCACCTAATCCCCCTCCTAAAGAATCTGTATGTGGACCAAGAAGTCACGGTCAGAACCCAACATGGGACAACAGAATGGTTTAAGATCGGAAAAGGAGTGCGACAATGTATTTTCCTTATACCCAGAGTACATCATGCGTACGGCCGGACTGGAGGAGTCCAAAGCCGGAAGGAATATCACCAACCTCAGATACGCCGATGATACTACTCTGATGGCTGAAAGTGAGGAGGAACTAAAGGACTTATTGATGAGGGAAAAGGGAGAGTGCAAAAGCTGGCCTGGTGCCAACATTATAAAGACGAAGATCATGGCAAATGGCAATCTCATTTCCTGGCAAATAGACGGGGAAGAAGTGGAGGCAGTGACAGATTTTATTTTCCTGGGATCCAAGATCTCTGCAGATGGTGACTGTAGCTATGAAATTAGCAAACGTAGGTAAGCTATGGCAAGTGTGGACAAGCTAGTAAAAAGTAAAGATATTACCAGGTCAACAAAGGTCCACATAGTTAGATCTCTGGTATTCCCAGCAGTAACATACAGATGTGAGAGCTGGACGATAAAGAAGTCTGAGCGCCATAGAATTGATGCCTTTGAATTGTGGTGCTGGAGAAAACTGCTCAGAGTCCCTTGGACTGCGAGAAGATCCAATAAATCCGTACTACAGGAAATCAAGACAAACTGTTCACTAGAAGGTTTGATCATGAGGCTAAAGCTAAAATATTGTGGCCACATCATTAAAAGACTCTGATGGTGGGAAAGATTGAAGGAGGGGATGACAGACATGGATAGATGAAGTATTGAAGCAATGAACACGAGCTTGATAGAGCTCAGAGGGGCACCGAGTCAGAAATGTGCCTGACATGATGTGGTCCATAAGATCACAGAGTTGGTCACGACTGAACGACTAAACAACAGATACACACACACACAGACGTCTTTAGTTTGGTTTTGTATGCAACATCCCTGATGAACAACCACGGCTCATGTGTGGTAATAATAATAATAATGATAATAATAATAATAATAATAAGTTACAGAAACTCTTGCGGCGCTTTCCTTTAATTCAAACAAACAGAAGATAAAAACAAAGCCCTGTGAGCCGGCTGTGACATACGGACCGCTGAGACCTGGGGGCCCCGGTGTATATAACATACTCCCCCCCTCTATGTATATGTCAGTATACTCTGTGTCCCCTACATTACCCCATGGGCCCTGTGTGTATATAACATACCCCCCTCTATGTATATGTCAGTATACTCTGTGTCCCCCACATTACCCCATGGGCCCTGTGTGTATATAACATACCCCCCTCTATGTATATGTCAGTATACTCTGTGTCCCCCACATTACCCCATGGGCCCTGTGTGTATATAACATACCCTCCCTCTCTATGTATATGTCAGTATACTCTGTGTCCCCCACATTACCCCATGGGCCCTGTGTGTATATAACATACCCCCCCCCTCTATGTATATGTCAGTATACTCTGTGTCCCCCACATTACCCCATGGGCCCTGTGTGTATATAACATACCCTCCCTCTCTATGTATATGTCAGTATACTCTGTGTCCCCCACATTACCCCATGGGCCCTGTGTGTATATAACATACCCCCCCCTCTATGTATATGTCAGTATACTCTGTGTCCCCCACATTACCCCATGGGCCCTGTGTGTATATAACATACCCCCCCTCTATGTATATGTCAGTATACTCTGTGTCCCCCACATTACCCCATGGGCCCTGTGTGTATGTAACATACCCCCCCCCCTCTATGTATATGTCAGTATACTCTGTGTCCCCTGCATTACCCCATGGGCCCTGTGTGTATATAACATACCCCCCCCCCTCTATGTATATGTCAGTATACTCTGTGTCCCCTACATTACCCCCATGGGCCCTGTGTGTATATAACATACCCCCCCCTCTATGTATATGTCAGTATACTCTGTGTCCCCCACATTACCCCATGGGCCCTGTGTGTATGTAAAATACCCCCCCCCCCCCTCTATGTATATGTCAGTATACTTTGTGTCCCCTGCATTACCCCATGGGCCCTGTGTGTATATAACATACCCCCCCCCCCTCTATGTATATGTCAGTATACTCTGTGTCCCCTACATTACCCCATGGGCCCTGTGTGTATATAACATACCCCCCCCTCTATGTATATGTCAGTATACTCTGTGTCCCCCACATTACCCCATGGGCCCTGTGTGTATATAACATACCCTCCCTCTCTATGTATATGTCAGTATACTCTGTGTCCCCCACATTACCCCATGGGCCCTGTGTGTATATAACATACCCCCCCCCCTCTATGTATATGTCAGTATACTCTGTGTCCCCCACATTACCCCATGGGCCCTGTGTGTATATAACATACCCCCCCCCCCTATGTATATGTCAGTATACTCTGTGTCCCCCACATTACCCCATGGGCCCTGTGTGTATATAACATACCCCCCCCCCCTCTCTATGTATATGTCAGTATACTCTGTGTCCCCCACATTACCCCATGGGCCCTGTGTGTATATAACATACCCCCCCTCTATGTATATGTCAGTATACTCTGTGTCCCCCACATTACCCCATGGGCCCTGTGTGTATATAACATACCCCCCCCTCTATGTATATGTCAGTATACTCTGTGTCCCCCACATTACCCCATGGGCCCTGTGTGTATATAACATACCCCCCCCCCTCTATGTATATGTCAGTATACTCTGTGTCCCCTACATTACCCCATGGGCCCTGTGTGTATATAACATACCCTCCCTCTCTATGTATATGTCAGTATACTCTGTGTCCCCCACATTACCCCATGGGCCCTGTGTGTATATAACATACCCCCCCCCCCTCTATGTATATGTCAGTATACTCTGTGTCCCCCACATTACCCCATGGGCCCTGTGTGTATATAACATACCCCCCCCCCCCTATGTATATGTCAGTATACTCTGTGTCCCCCACATTACCCCATGGGCCCTGTGTGTATATAACATACCCCCCCCCCCTCTCTATGTATATGTCAGTATACTCTGTGTCCCCCACATTACCCCATGGGCCCTGTGTGTATATAACATACCCCCCCCCTCTATGTATATGTCAGTATACTCTGTGTCCCCCACATTACCCCATGGGCCCTGTGTGTATATAACATACCCCCCCCTCTATGTATATGTCAGTATACTCTGTGTCCCCCACATTACCCCATGGGCCCTGTGTGTATATAACATACCCCCCCCCCCTCTATGTATATGTCAGTATACTCTGTGTCCCCCACATTACCCCATGGGCCCTGTGTGTATATAACATACCCCCCCCTCTATGTATATGTCAGTATACTCTGTGTCCCCCACATTACCCCATGGGCCCTATGTGTATATAACATACCCCCCCCCGCTATGTATATGTCAGTATACTCTGTGCCCCCCACATTACCCCATGAGCCCTGTGTGTATATAACATACCCCCCCCTCTATGTATATGTCAGTATACTCTGTGCCCCCCACATTACCCCATGAGCCCTGTGTGTATATAACACCCCCCCCCCCCTCTATGTATATGTCAGTATACTCTGTGTCCCCTACATTACCCCATGGGCCCTGTGTGTATATAACATAACCCCCCTCTATGTATATGTCAGTATACTCTGTGTCCCCTACATTACCCCATGGGCCCTGTGTGTATATAACATAACCCCCCCCCCCTCTATGTATATGTCAGTATACTCTGTGTCCCCTACATTACCCCATGGGCCCTGTGTGTATATAACATACCCCCCCCCCCCCTCTATGTATATGTCAGTATACTCTGTGTCCCCTACATTACCCCATGGGCCCTGTGTGTATATAACATACCCCCCCTATGTATATGTCAGTATACTCTGTGTCCCCTGCATTACCCCATGGGCCCTGTGTGTATATAACATACCCCCCCCCCCTCTATGTATATGTCAGTATACTCTGTGTCCCCCACATTACCCCATGGGCCCTGTGTGTATATAACATACCCCCCCTCTATGTATATGTCAGTATACTCTGTGTCCCCTACATTACCCCATGGGCCCTGTGTATATATAACATACCCCCCCCCTCTATGTATATGTCAGTATACTCTGTGTCCCCCTGCATTACCCCATGGGCCCTGTGTGTATATAACATACCCCCCCCCCTCTATGTATATGTCAGTATGCTCTGTGTCCCCTACATTACCCCATGGGCCCTGTGTGTATATAACATACCCCCCCCCCCTCTCTATGTATATGTCAGTATACTCTGTGTCCCCTGCATTACCCCATGGGCCCTGTGTGTATATAACATACCCCCCCCCCCCTCTATGTATATGTCAGTATACTCTGTGTCCCATACATTACCCCATGGGCCCTGTGTGTATATAACATACCCCCCCCCCTCTATGTATATGTCAGTATACTCTGTGTCCCATACATTACCCCAATGGGCCCTGTGTGTATATAACATACCCCCCCCCTCTATGTATATGTCAGTATACTCTGTGTCCCCTACATTACCCCATGGGCCCTGTGTGTATATAACATACCCCCCCCTCTATGTATATGTCAGTATACTCTGTGTCCCCACATTACCCCATGGGCCCTGTGTGTATATAACATACCCCCCCTCTATGTATATGTCAGTATACTCTGTATCCCCTACATTACCCCATGGGCCCTGTGTGTATATAACATACCCCCCCCCCTCTATGTATATGTCAGTATACTCTGTGTCCCCTACATTACCCCATGGGCCCTGTGTGTATATAACATACCCCCCCCCCTCTCCATGTATATGTCAGTATACTCTGTGTCCCCTACATTACCCCATGGGCCCTGTGTGTATATAACATACCCCCCCCCCCTCTATGTATATGTCAGTATACTCTGTGTCCCCTACATTACCCCATGGGCCCTGTGTGTATATAACATACCCCCCCCCTCTATGTATATGTCAGTATACTCTGTGTCCCCTACATTACCCCATGGGCCCTGTGTGTATATAACATACCCCCCCCCCCCTCTATGTATATGTCAGTATACTCTGTGTCCCCTACATTACCCCATGGGCCCTGTGTGTATATAACATACCCCCCCCCTCTATGTATATGTCAGTATACTCTGTGTCCCCATACATTACCCCATGGGCCCTGTGTGTATATAACATACCCCCCCCCTCTATGTATATGTCAGTATACTCTGTGTCCCCCTACATTACCCCATGGGCCCTGTGTGTATATAACATACCCCCCCCCCTCTATGTATATGTCAGTATACTCTGTGTCCCCTACATTACCCCATGGGCCCTGTGTGTATATAACATACCCCCCCCCCTCTATGTATATGTCAGTATACTCTGTGTCCCCTACATTACCCCATGGGCCCTGTGTGTATATAACATACCCCCCCCCACTCTATGTATATGTCAGTATACTCTGTGTCCCCTACATTACCCCATGGGCCCTGTGTGTATATAACATACCCCCCCCCCCCTCTATGTATATGTCAGTATACTCTGTGTCCCCTACATTACCCCATGGGCCCTGTGTGTATATAACATACCCCCCCCCCTCTATGTATATGTCAGTATACTCTGTGTCCCCTGCATTACCCCATGGGCCCTGTGTGTATATAACATACCCCCCCCCCCTCTATGTATATGTCAGTATACTCTGTGTCCCCTACATTACCCCATGGGCCCTGTGTGTATATAACATACCCCCCCCCCCTCTATGTATATGTCAGTATACTCTGTGTCCCCTACATTACCCCATGGGCCCTGTGTGTATATAACATACCCCCCCCCCTCTATGTATATGTCAGTATACTCTGTGTCCCCTACATTACCCCATGGGCCCTGTGTGTATATAACATACCCCCCCCCCTCTATGTATATGTCAGTATTACTCTGTGTCCCCTACATTACCCCCATGGGCCCTGTGTTTATATAACATACCCCCCCCCCATCTATGTATATGTCAGTATACTCTGTGTCCCCCACATTACCCCATGGGCCCTGTGTGTATATAACATACCCCCCCCCCTCTATGTATATGTCAGTATACTCTGTGTCCCCACATGACCCCATGGGCCCTGTGTGTATATAACATACCCCCTCCCTCTATGTATATGTCAGTATACTCTGTGCCCCTACATTACCCATGGGCCCTGTGTGTATATAAACATACCCCCCCTCTATGTATATGTCAGTATACTCTGTGTCCCATACATTACCCCATGGGCCCTGTGTGTATATAACATAACCCCCCCCCCCCTCTATGTATATGTCAGTATACTCTGTGTCCCCTACAATACCCCATGGGCCCTGTGGTGTATATAACATACCCCCCGCCCTCTATGTATATGTCAGTATACTCTGTTCCCATACATTACCCCATGGGCCCTGTGTGTATATAACATACCCCCCCCTCTATGTATATGTCAGTATACTCTGTGTCCCCTACATTACCCCATGGGCCCTGTGTGTATATAACATACCCCCCCCCCTCTCTATGTATATGTCAGTATACTCTGTGTCCCCCTACATTACCCCATGGGCCCTGTGTGTATATAACATACCCCCCCCCCTCTATGTATATGTCAGTATACTCTGTGTCCCCCACATTACCCCATGGGCCCTGTGTGTATATAACATACCCCCCCCCCTCTATGTATATGTCAGTATACTCTGTGTCCCCTACATTACCCCATGGGCCCTGTGTGTATATAACATACCCCCCCCCCTCTATGTATATGTCAGTATACTCTGTGTCCCCCACATTACCCCATGGGCCCTGTGTGTATATAACATACCCCCCCCCCCTCTATGTATATGTCAGTATACTCTGTGTCCCCCCACATTACCCCATGGGCCCTGTGTGTATATAACATACCCCCCCCCCCTCTATGTATATGTCAGTATACTCTGTGTCCCCTACATTACCCCATGGGCCCTGTGTGTATATAACATACCCCCCCCCCCTCTATGTATATGTCAGTATACTCTGTGTCCCCTACATTACCCCATGGGCCCTGTGTGTATATAACATACCCCCCCCCCCTCTATGTATATGTCAGTATACTCTGTGTCCCCTACATTACCCCATGGGCCCTGTGTGTATATAACATACCCCCCCCCCCTCTATGTATATGTCAGTATACTCTGTGTCCCCTACATTACCCCATGGGCCCTGTGTGTATATAACATACCCCCCCCCCTCTATGTATATGTCAGTATACTCTGTGTCCCCCTACATTACCCCATGGGCCCTGTGTGTATATAACATACCCCCCCCCCTCTATGTATATGTCAGTATACTCTGTGTCCCCTACATTACCCCATGGGCCCTGTGTGTATATAACATACCCCCCCCCCTCTATGTATATGTCAGTATACTCTGTGTCCCCTTCATTACCCCATGGGCCCTGTGTGTATATAACATACCCCCCCCCCTCTATGTATATGTCAGTATACTCTGTGTCCCCTACATTACCCCATGGGCCCTGTGTGTATATAACATACCCCCCCCCCCTCTATGTATATGTCAGTATACTCTGTGTCCCCCTACATTACCCCATGGGCCCTGTGTGTATATAACATACCCCCCCCCCCCTCTATGTATATGTCAGTATTCTCTGTGTCCCCTACATTACCCCATGGGCCCTGTGTGTATATAACATACCCCCCCCCCTCTATGTATATGTCAGTATACTCTGTGTCCCCTACATTACCCCATGGGCCCTGTGTGTATATAACATACCCCCCCCCCCCTCTATGTATATGTCAGTATACTCTGTGTCCCCTACATTACCCCATGGGCCCTGTGTGTATATAACATACCCCCCCCCCTCTATGTATATGTCAGTATACTCTGTGTCCCCCTACATTACCCCATGGGCCCTGTGTGTATATAACATACCCCCCCCCCTCTATGTATATGTCAGTATACTCTGTGTCCCCCTACATTACCCCATGGGCCCTGTGTGTATATAACATACCCCCCCCCCCTCTATGTATATGTCAGTATACTCTGTGTCCCCTACATTACCCCATGGGCCCTGTGTGTATATAACATACCCCCCCCCCTCTATGTATATGTCAGTATACTCTGTGTCCCCTACATTACCCCATGGGCCCTGTGTGTATATAACATACCCCCCCCCCTCTATGTATATGTCAGTATACTCTGTGTCCCCCACATTACCCCATGGGCCCTGTGTGTATATAACATACCCCCCCCCCCCTCTATGTATATGTCAGTATACTCTGTGTCCCCCTACATTACCCCATGGGCCCTGTGTGTATATAACATACCCCCCCCTCCCTCTATGTATATGTCAGTATACTCTGTGTCCCCCACATTACCCCATGGGCCCTGTGTGTATATAACATACCCCCCCCCCTCTATGTATATGTCAGTATACACTGTGTCCCCTACATTACCCCAGGGGCCCTGTGTGTATATAACATACCCCCCCCCCTCTATGTATATGTCAGTATACTCTGTGTCCCCTACATTACCCCATGGGCCCTGTGTGTATATAACATACCCCCCCCCCTCTATGTATATGTCAGTATGCTCTGTGTCCCCTACATTACCCCATGGGCCCTGTGTGTATATAACATACCCCCCCCCCTCTATGTATATGTCAGTATACTCTGTGTCCCCCTACATTACCCCATGGGCCCTGTGTGTATATAACATACCCCCCCCCCCCTCTATGTATATGTCAGTATACTCTGTGTCCCCTACATTACCCCATGGGCCCTGTGTGTATATAACATACCCCCCCCCCCTCTATGTATATGTCAGTATACTCTGTGTCCCCTACATTACCCCATGGGCCCTGTGTGTATATAACATACCCTCCCCGCCCTCTATGTATATGTCAGTATACTCTGTGTCCCCTACATTACCCCATGGGCCCTGTGTGTATATAACATACCCCCCCCCCCCTCTCTATGTATATGTCAGTATACTCTGTGTCCCCCACATTACCCCATGGGCCCTGTGTGTATATAACATACCCCCCCCCCCTCTATGTATATGTCAGTATACTCTGTGTCCCCTACATTACCCCATGGGCCCTGTGTGTATATAACATACCCTCCCCTCCCTCTATGTATATGTCAGTATACTCTGTGTCCCCCTACATTACCCCATGGGCCCTGTGTGTATATAACATACCCCCCCCCCCCCTCTATGTATATGTCAGTATACTCTGTGTCCCCTGCATTACCCCATGGGCCCTGTGTGTATATAACATACCCCCCCCCCCCTATGTATATGTCAGTATACTCTGTGTCCCCCCACATTACCCCATGGGCCCTGTGTGTATATAACATACCCCCCCCCCCTCTATGTATATGTCAGTATACTCTGTGTCCCCCACATGACCCCATGGGCCCTGTGTGTATATAATATTTATTTGTATCTATTTACTGACATGTACTTTATTATGAAGGGTTCAGAAGCCGTGTACCTGAAATCACACAGATAGTGCCTGTATGGGTCTGCCCTCAGACTCTGCTGTACATGCTGTGTCATACTAACCAATCGTCTGCCTGCAACCACTTCACATCCAGCCCTACAGAGGGCAGACCCATATAGGGACTATTTGTGTGATTACATGCAGTAAATCCAGAGCTTATAAGCCCTTCATAAGCCAGTTCATGACATGTCAGCAGATATAAACCCAGGGATGGTGTATATACCCAGGGCCCTGTACACGTCCCCCTGCCCCCCTCACCGGTCTCATCCCTCCTCCCTATATCTATTCTACCCATATCCCTGTATATTTCCCTATTTCTCTCTCTAGGCCGCGAGAGGTGTCCCCTACTGTCACTCACCCGGTTCTGGGAGCCGCCGCCATGTTACACGGACATAAGGCCGGTCCCGCCCCCTGTAATGCTTCCTATTGGTGGCAGCGTACAAAGCGTACTCGTTCATTGGCTGTGAGAGGTGTCCGTCATACCGCCTCTCTCAGAAAGGAGGTGACGTCACTTGGAGTGGCATGGCAACCGTGTCAGAGACGGGCGGGGCCTCAAAAGATGGATGCAACAAGGGGGCGGGGCACAAGAACAGTGACGCGTACAGAAGGAGGGGTTACAGCTGTGTCATGTGAGGGTGGGGCCATAACAGTGATGTAATGAGAGGCGGGGTCACAGTAATCATGACGTAAAAGGAGGCGGGGCACCATACGATTAACCTGTAAGGAGACGAGCTCCAGTAAGATTGACCTGTAAGGAGGCGGGGCTACAGTAAGATTGACCTGTAAGGAGGCGGGGCTCCTGTATGATTGACCTGTAAGGAGGCGGAGCTACAGTAAGATTGTGGCGATGAAGTAGGGAGCAACTTCTAGGAATGTGACAGAATCAAACCACGTGACTAGGACTTAAAGTGATATGATATATATTTACATTACACTGAATAATATTAATTAGCTCATATGATATTTATTTATTCTAATTACTGATTAAATCACAAAATCTGTATTTACAAACAGGAACTTCAATAAAGATTTTAAAACTTAAATTTGAATTTACATTGTGTCTTCCTGCAGATGTGCTTGTCTCCACCCCATGTTAGGTGTCCAGTTTGTGAAAGAGGATCTGCCCAGGAGGCTGTCCTACATTTTTCTTGTTTGTGTAGGTTTTCAGACAAAAGCCACTGTAAGAGAAAGACTCCTATCAGGACAACATATAGTCTCCTATCAGGATAGCCCATCTGAATAAATATAAATATGTATTTGATATTAATATAAAGTATTCAAGGTGCCCTGGGCACATTTCACATTCTCCTCCTACAAGACGTTGTGATCTTAGAGCGGTGGGGTTTGGGTCATGGTTGAAGATCCACTGTAGTTTGGGAAAGCCTCACGTATTTGTGAAGGATATAACCGACTAACCACATTAGCATCATTGGCTCTTGCTTGTTGGCCTGGAACCTGAGGGGGCTGTTAACCCACTGTGATTTGCTCTTCTATTTATTTCTATTGTCATCTCATTTGTATTTACACAGCGTGACACCTAAGTCATGTTGTGTGTGGTGGACCTGAAACGCTGCTCTATAATTAGAAGGATAGCGGCATATTTAGTTTTTCTATATATTATGAGTGTAACGGAGCTGGAACACGCAGTCCAATATCTCCGCTGGTATACGGTAAAATACCCAAGAGGCACTACAGTCTCACCATTCCCGACCTCCCATATTGGACGACACACAATTTGGGAGTCAAATGAATACTGACTTTATTTTGTTATGTGCAGAAATATTTATACACATCTCTTCCCACAGGCAATCCACATCCCCCATAGTTGGCCACACAATACACATAAAGAGAACAATAGGTGTGGTCACCCCTCCCTGAGGCTCATTGATACAATCAGACAATGATTAAATCAGCCGTCTCTGTTCTTATGTTTGAGAATGAATAAACATTCTTATCTGTAACAGGATTATCTCTCCTGCCAAGGTCTGCACTAGCCTGAGGCCAATATTCTGCAGAGCATAAACCAACATACATAAAGTATATTACTAGGATCATATTTTAACCAAGAATTAAATAACCATAAACAGGGTAAAACAGTGATGGGTTCCGTTACACACCTCCCCCATGACCATAAGCCGGCATACACGGTCTGATCCCAACGGATCGGACAAAAGTATTTGTTGGTCAATTCTCTAGGCTGACAACCCATCAGCATTACTGCAATTCACATTTTCTCACATTTCACATATCCCCAGATAGCTGGGATCTGAGCGCACAAAACCACCGAATAGCGCTCAGATCCTCTTCACACAGTTCAATTGCCATGTAGCTAAAGTCTTTCCCATAGTCTTTCATCATATGAATGGGCTCCATGGCATAGCTATCTGTGGTATCATGGTTCACACAGGGCAAGTACCGAATGACCCCCCTGTATGTAAAGGGCCAGAATGAGTGACATCTGGTATGGCCGAATACTGTGTTTAAAGGGCGAAATGTCCCAGGGCCATAGTCGCAGGGCAGGAGGCTGGCAAACAGTCCTCTCCAAGACAAAGTGGCCTTCAGCTCCCTGGGGTACACACTGCTGCTGGGGAGGAAGGACGGCCCCTTCTGCTCCCTGGGGTACACACTGCCGCTGGGGGGGAAGGACGACACCTTCGGCCCCCTGGGGTACACACTGCCGCTGGGGGGGAAGGACGACACCTTCGGCCCCCTGGGGTACACACTGCCGCTGGGGAGGAAGGACGGCACCTTCTGCTCCCTGGGGTACACACTGTCGCTGGGGAGGAAGGACGACACCTTCAGCTCCCTGGGGTACACACTGCCGCTGGGGAGGAAGGACGGCACCTTCAGCTCCCTGGGGTACACACTGCCGCTGGGGAGGAAGGACGACACCTTCAGCTCCCTGGGGGACACACTGCCGCTGGGGAGGAAGGACGACACCTTCAGCTCCCTGGGGTCCACACTGCCGCTGGGGAGGAAAGACGACACCTTCAGCTCCCTGGGGTACACACTGCCGCTGGGGAGGAAAGACGACACCTTCAGCTCCTTATGGAACACACTGCCGCTGGGAGGGAAGGACGACACCCTTCGGCTCCCTGGGGTACACACTGCCGCTGGGGGGGACGGACGACACCTTCGGCCCCCTGGGGTACACACTGTCGCTGGGGAGGAAGGACGACACCTTCAGCTCCCTGGGGTACACACTGTCGCTGGGGAGGAAGGACGACACCTTCGGCCCCCTGGGGTACATACTGCTGCTGGGGGGGAAGGACGACACCTTCGGCCCCCTGGGGTACACACTGCCGCTGGGGAGGAAAGACGACACCTTCAGCTCCCTGGGGTTCACACTGCCGCTGGGGGGGAAGGACGACACCTTCGGCCCCCTGGGGTACACACTGCCGCTGGGGGGGGGGAATTAGTTGGAGTATTCCACGTGGAGCGGTTTCTGTTTCTGGGACAGTCTCTCTGCATGTGGCCCTGCTGGTTACACGTGTGGCACCTGATGTACCGTGGAGGGGTTTGGTAGTTCCCACAACCCAGACGCAGTGCTGGGGGGGGGGTTATTGGTGGGAGGTGGGTTAGCAGCTCCCAAGATGGACCGCTCCCGTGCCCGCTGCTTTTCCATTATGTATTTGTGGACATCTGTCATTAACCATTCCAAGGTTTTTATGGAAAGCGTACCTGGGAAAAAGGCCAGTCTGCTTTGGAGTTCTCTTCCAAACTCAGTCTGTGGGGCAATAAGAGGTACTGTAACCATGAATTCCTTTCTGTCTGCATCCCTGTAGTCCGCGGCCGCCTCCTCCTCCTCATGATGGAAAGCTGTCCGAAAACTAGCCGGTTCCATCCTGCTGTAGCCAGGGGCGATGTACGGATACTAGCGTTGCCCTCAATTTGTACTCCACGGAATGGTGTCTCCTGAAGCTGTCCTTCTGACTGTGGGAACAATTCCGCCACTTGCCACCAAATGTAACGGAGCTGGAACACGCAGTCCAATATCTCCGCTGGTATACGGTAAAATACCCAAGAGGCACTACAGTCTCACCATTCCCGACCTCCCATATTGGACGACACACAATTTGGGAGTCAAATGAATACTGACTTTATTTTGTTATGTGCAGAAATATTTATACACATCTCTTCCCACAGGCAATCCACATCCCCCATAGTTGGCCACACAATACACACAATACACATCACCCCTCCCTGAGGCTCCTTGATACAATCAGACAATGATTAAATCAGCCGTCTTTGTTCTTATGTTTGAGAATGAATAAACGTTCTTATCTGTAACAGGATTATCTCTCCTGCCAAGATCTGCACTAGCCTGGGGCCAATATTCTGCAGAGCATAAACCAACCTACATACAGTATATTACTAGGATCATATTTTAACCAAGAATTAAATAACCATAAACAGGGTAAAACAGTGATGGGTTCCGTAACAATAAGCTACAGCCCAAATGATTTCATCTTTTTTACCTTTGGTTCTGGGAAACTTATGAGTTGAGCATTATATGTTTTTTTATTATTTATTCATTTTAGCATTCTTTCAATAAAAAGAGATCTGCACCCATAGTTCAACACATTCCTCTCAGGTAAGTTTGTTAGTAACAAAATCAAACATATGCCACCATTAAATTTAACCTAGGTGATCATCTAGACCAGCGATACCTAGGTGAACATTTAGACCAGCGATACCTAGGGAACATCTAGATAAGTGGTACCCAGGTGATCATCTAGACCAGTGGTACCTAGGTGACCATCTAGACCAGCGATACCTAGGTGAACATCTAGACCAGCGATACCTAGGTGAACATCTAGACCAGCGATACCTAGGTGACCATCTAGACCAGCGATACCTAGGGAACATCTAGACCAGTGGTACCCAGGTGATCATCTAGACCAGTGGTACCTAGGTGACCATCTAGACCAGCGATACCTAGGTGAACATCTAGACCAGCAATACCTAGGTGACCATCTAGACCAGGGGTACTTAGGTGATCATCTAGACCAGCGATACCTAGGTGAACATCTAGACCAGTGGTACCCAGGTGATCATCTAGACCAGCGGTACTTAGGTAAACATCTAGACCAGCGATACCTAGGTGACCATCTAGACCAGCGATACCTAGGTGATCATCTAGACCAGCGATATTTAGGTGACCATCTAGACCAGGGGTACTTAGGTGATCATCTAGACCAGCGGTACCTAGGTGAACATCTAGACCAGCGATACCTAGGTGATCATCTAGACCAGCAATACCTACGTGAACATCTAGACCAGTGGTACCCAGGTGATCATCTAGACCAGCGGTACTTAGGTGAACATCTAGACCAGCGATACCTAGGTGAACATCTAGACCAGCGATACCTAGGTGATCATCTAGACCAGCGATATTTAGGTGACCATCTAGACCAGGGGTACTTAGGTGATCATCTAGACCAGCGGTACCTAGGTGAACATCTAGACCAGCGATACCTAGGTGATCATCTAGACCAGCAATACCTACGTGAACATCTAAACCAGTGGTACCCAGGTGATCATCTAGACCAGCGGTACTTAGGTGAACATCTAGACCAGCGATACCTAGGTGACCATCTAGACCAGCGATACCTAGGTGATCATCTAGACCAGCGATATTTAGGTGACCTTCTAGACCAGGGGTACTTAGGTGATCATCTAGACCAGCGGTACCTAGGTGAACATCTAGACCAGCGATACCTAGGTGATCATCTAGACCAGCAATACCTACGTGAACATCTAGACCAGTGGTACCCAGGTGATCATCTAGACCAGCGGTACTTAGGTGAACATCTAGACCAGCGATACCTAGGTGAACATCTAGACCAGCGATACCTAGGTGACCATCTAGACCAGCGATACCTAGGTGACCATCTAGACCAGGGGTACTTAGGTGATCATCTAGACCAGCGATACCTAGGTGAACATCTAGACCAGTGGTACCCAGGTGATCATCTAGACCAGCGGTACTTAGGTAAACATCTAGACCAGCGATACCTAGGTGACCATCTAGACCAGCGATACCTAGGTGATCATCTAGACCAGCGATATTTAGGTGACCATCTAGACCAGGGGTACTTAGGTGATCATCTAGACCAGCGGTACCTAGGTGAACATCTAGACCAGCGATACCTAGGTGATCATCTAGACCAGCGATACCTAGGTGAACATCTAGACCAGTGGTACCCAGGTGATCATCTAGACCAGCGGTACTTAGGTGAACATCTAGACCAGCGATACCTAGGTGAACATCTAGACCAGCGATACCTAGGTGATCATCTAGACCAGCGATATTTAGGTGACCATCTAGACCAGGGGTACTTAGGTGATCATCTAGACCAGCGGTACCTAGGTGAACATCTAGACCAGCGATACCTAGGTGATCATCTAGACCAGCAATACCTACGTGAACATCTAAACCAGTGGTACCCAGGTGATCATCTAGACCAGCGGTACTTAGGTGAACATCTAGACCAGCGATACCTAGGTGACCATCTAGACCAGCGATACCTAGGTGATCATCTAGACCAGCGATATTTAGGTGACCTTCTAGACCAGGGGTACTTAGGTGATCATCTAGACCAGCGGTACCTAGGTGAACATCTAGACCAGCGATACCTAGGTGATCATCTAGACCAGCAATACCTACGTGAACATCTAGACCAGTGGTACCCAGGTGATCATCTAGACCAGCGGGTACTTAGGTGAACATCTAGACCAGCGATACCTAGGTGAACATCTAGACCAGCGATACCTAGGTGACCATCTAGACCAGCGATACCTAGGTGACCATCTAGACCAGGGGTACTTAGGTGATCATCTAGACCAGCGATACCTAGGTGAACATCTAGACCAGTGGTACCCAGGTGATCATCTAGACCAGCGGTACTTAGGTAAACATCTAGACCAGCGATACCTAGGTGACCATCTAGACCAGCGATACCTAGGTGATCATCTAGACCAGCGATATTTAGGTGACCATCTAGACCAGGGGTACTTAGGTGATCATCTAGACCAGCGGTACCTAGGTGAACATCTAGACCAGCGATACCTAGGTGATCATCTAGACCAGCGATACCTAGGTGAACATCTAGACCAGTGGTACCCAGGTGATCATCTAGACCAGCGGTACTTAGGTGAACATCTAGACCAGCGATACCTAGGTGACCATCTAGACCAGCGATACCTAGGTGAACATCTAGACCAGTGATACCTAGGTGACCATCTAGACCAGCGATACCTAGGTGAACATCTAGACCAGCGATATTTAGGAGACCATCTAGACCAGGGGTACTTAGGTGATCATCTAGACCAGCGGTACCTAGGTGAACATCTAGACCAGCGATACCTAGGTGATCATCTAGACCAGCGATACCTAGGTGAACATCTAGACCAGTGGTACCCAGGTGATCATCTAGACCAGCGGTACTTAGGTGAACATCTAGACCAGCGATACCTAGGTGACCATCTAGACCAGCGATACCTAGGTGAACATCTAGACCAGCGATACTGTCAGAACTTCTGTATGAATAAAGTTCTACCTTATATGAAGACTATAGTATAATATGATATTCCAATTGTTAACCACTATTTTTTATATACATTGTATTAATATTTTATATGCTGTATATTTATATATGTACCTATGCATGCAATTCTATTACTTGAAAATATCTATGTGAAAGATATGTTTTCACAGCTGCCCACAAAGAGTTGTTCATGGCTGAATAATCCTTTGTTCTATAAGAGATAAATATCTGAGTGAATTCCTAAACTAATGGATATTAGGTCTACAAAGGTTATGGTCTATAAAGGTGGTGGTATCCTCCTTAAATATTCACATGTGAAATATTTGTTTCATAGACACTAAGTCTAGTAAATAGTATAGTAAATCTGTCTAGGGATATCTAGCTGATAACATTATTATGACTTCATCTTGTTTATAGGTTGTGGGTCAAAGGGTCATTAGTTAATTAAAAGGGATAAAAATTCAAAGGTCCGAGAGCGCCATCTTATGGTTAAAGGAATAAACGTCTCTATAGAGAAATATATTCTTTATAAAATTTAAATAAGTGATGACATCATGAAAAGATTTTATTGGTTAATAGATACTTTTACTGATTTGGGATTCTGATAGGCAAATAAGCAAGAGGTATAATTATGGATAGAAACAGGATCTAGAAAAAGAAAAAAAGGAGAGAGAGAAAGAGAGGAAAAGAAGATAAAAGTTTTATCTATGGAGAAGTAAAAACAACTTTGGAATTAACCAGTGGAATTGTGTCATAATTGGTAATGTATAAATTAAGATATTTTATTTTATGATATAATTGAAAATCATTACCATCATTTCTCTGTTTGGTTTATTTCTTATCAAAAAGTTATTTAGATTTCCTTTTGTCATTGAAATTTATAATCCGGATATAAATTTTAATACAAAATTAGATATCTTAATTTTCTTTTTGACCAATACAGAAAAATTAACTTACTTAGCTAACTTATCAATTATATTATAAAATACTTTACTTATTGTGTGATATTCAATATATTCCTGTATAGCTGCATATATATTTTAATATCATTAGACATTGTTAGTACATGCTAAAACGTTATTAAGAATGAATTTTATTAATTGATTTATCTAAATTTTGTTCTATGGGTTGCTATCCCAGGTTTCATTGTTCATGTGAATGAAGTACACTTTTATATTGAAATTTTAGGACTGCATAGAAAATATCATAAATAATAAGTATTACAATATGATGTATTGATTTTCTTTTAATTATCTGACTGGTTATACTGTGTTTTATCTGCATTTGATTTTGATATATTACTGTGTTATATTTGCATTTTGATTTGATATATTACATTTTTCATTAGACTAGTTGATTTTGGTATTTTCAATAAATGTTATTTTATAAAAAGGAATATGTGTCTATAAATTGATTCTGAACTCAATATTCAGTATTCTATATTATATAGAAAATAATATGTCGTATTAACCCCGACATATTTGGAGGCCCCAGTGAGATTTATATCTTTATAGACACGTGGTCAATTATTTAATTGATTTAAAACTTTTTATTGAATAACATTTGTTAAAAGGAAAATAAAATGGCTGAAGGTGTTTTTGGTTCTGAAACAGTAGGAGCATTATCTTTAGATGACATAATTGGTCATGGTAAACAGGGAATGGAGTTGTTAATTAAAACTTTAGTTTCAAATGTATATCCTGTTTGTGAATACAGGGAACAGTTGTCAGAATATTTGGTTAAAATACATCCTGAAATTGATGGTGATACAATTGATGATTGGTTCAAAGATAAAAATTTGTTAACAACCATGATGAGCACTATAAATGCAATTCAAATTAAATCAGAAAGAAAGAAGCATTTAGCTAGGTTATCTACTGTTTGGATGGAATTAGCCAGAAGCTGGAAATATCAAAATTCCCAAAAAGAAATTACCATAAAAGATTTAAATAATCAGATCCAAGACATTGCTATTACTTGTCAAACTCTGAGAGATTTACATGGAGAAAAAACGCAGCTAGCAGAGCAGAAGTTTATCAAAATTCAAGAATTAAGGAAAACAGTTGTTGAAACGACAGAGACATTTAACGCAGCCCAAGATTTAAATGGTAAATATTTAGAGAAATGCAATGAATTACAGGCAGAAATAAATAAATTGGTAGCTGAGCGTGCAAGAGATACCGGTGAGGAAAGTCAAAAATTAGTTCAATTTGAGGAATTGTCTGAGAAATGTGAATACTTAAATGAGAAAGCTGAATATGCTGATAAACTAGCGCAAAAGTATGTTCAGGCTTGTCAGGATTTAAAAATAGAACAGAAGAAATTGCAACAAAAGATTGAATTCTTAACTCAAGAATTAACTGACAAGAAAATTCATGAGGCTGAGATACTTGTAGAGAATAAAAAGATCCAAAAATTACTGACTGTAGCTAAGAATGAGATAAAACAATACCAACAAGATGTTGAAAATCTAAAAATGGATTTAAATAGGGCTCAAGATTACGCCTCAAGTAAAATTGTGATGAAGGATTTTAGTGATTCTGAGGAAGAATTAGAAATAGTACCTTCAAGAAATAAACATAAACGATCACCTATAAAAATCTTACATAGCTCTAAAAATGAGACTGATAGTGATGAAGATATACGATCAAATAAAAGACTCTCTTTCCATGAGAAAGCCCAGGCTATAAGAAAATTAATTAAACCTTACACCAAAAATTCAAAATTGTCCATAGAAGACCACCTTGATTCACTAGAAAGGGTGATGGTTGAACTAGGGATAAGGGGGGCTAATGATAAAATATCATACCTCCCTTGGTCATTTGACACCTCTCTCCATGACAGCGATATAAATGATTGGGAGATATATAAATCTGAGGTGAGAAAATACTTTTCTGAGTATAGAAACCCACAATGTAAGCCTGACGAAAGTCCAAAAGAATTTTTAATCACCTTAAAACACGCTTATAGACAGACTGCGAAAAAGACAGACCCAGAATCTCCTGAATTTAAGAGAATTTACTTCCATGCACTACCTTTGTACATTCAGAGAAATATGGCGCGTGATTTTGATGACGCCAAGCATTTAAGTTGGTTGGTAAATGAATGTACTAAAATATATGAGATTCAGCTTGATGATGGGAATAATTATAAGCGAAGGGAAAAATTTAATAATCAAACTGTGGCAGAAATTTCTGTTAAACCTAATTTACAGTATGAGATAGGTACAAAATCTTACGCAGATGTGGTTAAAAATTCGAACAAATCAAGTCAGGCACAGTCATCATTTAGGCCAGTAAAAATTGCAAGTGAAAAATCTCAAAATGCAAATAATGATTCCTTTTATATTAGTCCAAATTACAGGGGAAACAATCCTATTAAAAATTATGTCTGGAGAACAAAATCTCCTAGTGTAGAAGGGAGATTAACCCCTCCAATGCCTAACACTTCAAATTATTCAGAGAATCAAAGGGTTAAAAGATATAGCCAAAATCAAAATTCTAAACCATCATCTAATTTAGAAGAGCAGGTTAAACTTTTGACACAACAGATGGCTGCATTTATGGCAGGATTTACTACTCAGTCAGTAAGAAATGATCCAACCCAAAACGGTCAAAATTCTCAAAGCCAAAGCCAATGACTAAATACTAATTGTGAAAATAGATTAGTGATCAATAACACAAACAGAAGTGATATTTGTGAATCTCTTGATTCAAATAAAAATATAAAAGTATGTTCTAAAAAGAATGTTAATAATGTATTCCCTTTCCCTAAGTATCTTTTCTCTCCAGAAATTCCTATTCAGCAAGAAAGGGGTGTTTTCAAAAACAAGAAAGATGACCCAAAAGATATAACTGTTGACCTTTTGAGCTCACAGGAGGTAATAAAGATTGAACCAGAGTCTACCGGTAAAAGATTAATAGTTGAAATAGAAGAGCATTGCAATGTCATGACAGATGATTTATTACCTGTTCAGTTTATTGAAAGTGAAACAAATGTTAATCAGGAAATTGCTGATAATCCTACAGAAATAGTTATAAATTGGATAGATCATACTCCACAATCTGACTTCTCAAATAAAAATAAACAATGGAAGAAGTTAGAGATGTTAAGACATACACATTTCTTATGTGAAATGGAGGAAATACAGAACCGATATTATGTTTCTATTGGTATACAGAATTTTGAAACCTTAAATCATAAAGCATTAATTGATACAGGTTCCCAAGTCACAGTAATTTCCAAAGAGACATATGAGGAAATTGAGAGTAAAACCAAAAAGAAAACTATTCTGAAACCATTCGTGGGAATTGTTAGAAATTTTGATGGTATTAAAGTTAATACTGTAGGCCATGTGTGGTTAGATATCAGAATAGGAAATAAACAAATGAAACATCCATTTATTATAGTGGATATTCCTAGTTACAAAATTATAATTGGGACTGATTTACTCAGAAGATTTAGTCCAGTAATTGATTTTATTGATGGGGTGATATGGTCACAAGTTAAATTTCCCATCAATTATGATCAGGTTAAACAACCTCATATGCAAAGGAACTGTCATGTTATTGAGAAAAAGGAGGAATCAGTAGAGATTCACTTCCAAAATAATCGAATGCCTGAAATGACAGTACTTAAATGTAAAGACATTAATGGAGAACAAGTAAATAATGAAAATGTGATCCAAATTGATCAGGCGCATATTAAAAATATTCAAATAGAGGGAAATGTATTAACTATCTCTTTAAATAAGAACGACTCTAAACCTTTAAACATAAGTAAACACTCTAGATTTCTAGTGGAAATAGAAACCAATGATGAAGGTTTATTTATTCCTGTTGATATTCCAGGTATGAGAAATTCTCAACAAGCAAAACTAGCTCTAAAACATGAGCATAGCTATGTTAATGAGAGCTTATTAAAACAAATAAAGAATATTAATTTAATCCGAAATACACAACCCGATGATCAATGGGTATGTAAAATAGATCATGAAACTTCAACTCATGCTATTATGGCAAAATGTTTATTACCTCTTTTCATTGGGGGTAAAAGGATTATGCACTTATTCTTAGTTATTCAGGATTCCCAATATCCAATCTATATTGGAAATGATCTATTACATCGCTTTGCATCCCAAATTGATTTAATCAATAATGTTATTTGGTCCAGACTACAGGATAAACCCTTAGAATTCCTAAATGACTCAGAAGCATTGAAATCTGCACAACAAATGCCTTATGCAGTAACCGTGCAAATGGACCAAAGTGTTACAGTACCAGAGGGGGTGGCACAATTTCCTCTCCCTTTACAGGTAAAAAGGGGTCAAAAGATTAAAGGTATTGATGCCTTTGTAAATCTTAGTCATCAGATGCAACAAAAAGGCCTCACCCTCACTCATACACCTCTAATTACTATAACACAGGTATCATTAATTATTCTGGTAAATAACACAGCATCCCATCCAATACGTTTGGAGAAGGGATCCCTAATAGGTATGGCTATAGATTCTGAGTATTTTACTTCTGAGTTTATGAATATTGTTATTGGTTTGATACCAGAGAATTATGTAAATGATGACCAGATTATGGATCAGTATTTTGACACACAACCTGAGGGATTATTTACTGTTCAGTCTATTTATCCCTTTAGTTTCACTGAAAGTAACTGTGATATTATGGATAACGAACTTGTTTTTAACCAAACAATTGATGAACAAGAATATGAGAAATATCAGAACACTGAGACGCAGGTAAGTATGATCACTACTGATTTGTCTACACAATTGGAGGAGACTTATGAGATTAGTCAGCCTGAGGTATTCCCTGGGTTTAGAGAAAGAGTTGAGGAACAGATAGCCTTAGCTAGCGGATGTTCTAATGACATTGAACGCCAAAAACTAATACAAGTATTAATTGATTACCAAGATATGTTCTCTAAGGATTCATATGATTGTGGTTTGACAAATTTACATGTCACTAAAATTAAAACTGACCCAAATATGCCACCTGTATTTGTGAAACAATATCGACTCCCTCTTGCCTCTTATGAATCATTGGCAGATATTATCAAGAACCTAGAGTCTAGGGGAATTATTAGACCGGTGCACAGTTCTTTTAATAACCCTATTCTAGGTGTCTTGAAACCAAATGGAACTTGGCGTTTATGCGCTGATTTGAGACAATTAAATAAACGGGTGTACATGTCTGCATGGCCCGTTCCATATATCGATCAATGTTTAGCACAAATACAAGGATCTAAATTATTTACTACGCTTGATTGTGCCCAAGGTTATTGGACCATTAAATTAAATGAAGAGGACCGATATAAACTGGCTTTCACCTTTGGGAAACAACAATATACATGGACTAGAACCCCATTTGGCTTTATAAATTCAGGGCATGA
The DNA here is from genome assembly GCA_027410445.1 of Discoglossus pictus. Taxonomy (NCBI): domain Eukaryota; kingdom Metazoa; phylum Chordata; class Amphibia; order Anura; family Alytidae; genus Discoglossus; species Discoglossus pictus. The sequence goes on from CM050168.1 coordinate 1,169,448, forward strand.
GTTTGCTATATTTTTACATAAGGCAATGCCTGACGCTCAAGAGCGAGGGACATTAACATATGTAGATGATATCTTGATTAAAAATAACGATTTTGATAAACATATTTTTTAAATCAGATATGTTCTAGATCAATCGAAACATGCAGGAGTTAAACTATCTCTTCAAAAGGCACAATGGTGCCGCACTAAAGTTAATTTTTTAGGCCATGAAATAACTCCTGAAGGTATAAATCCACAGAAAAAGAAAGTGGAAGCTCTTTTTAAAACCAAAACCCCTACAAATCTAAAAGAATTAAGATCATTTCTAGGTGTCACTAATTATTCTCGTAAGTTTATTGATAACTATGCAGAGGTAACTAGGCCTCTCATTCGATTATTAAAGAAAGGAGAGCCATGGCAATGGGGGGAAATTCAAAATCAAGCCGTAAACGAATTAAAACAAAAACTCAGCCAGGCTCCTTGCCTAGTTTATCCTACAATGGGTAAACCATTCTTTTTAGAAACTGGATATACTGATTTTTGCTTGAGCGCTGTTTTATACTAGAAATATGACCAACATAATAAAATTATGGCGTATGCAAGTAAGACATTATCACCTGTAGAAGTAAAGTTTAATGACTGTGAGAAAGCTCTGTTTGCCACAGTATGGGCCTTACAGAATTTCCGAAATTTTATCCAAGGTGAGAAAATTATAGTAGAAACCGCTCATCAACCATTACAATACATTCAGAGTGATAAAATTAGAGCCGGTAATTTGTCAAATAGCCGTATAACCGCATGGACTTTATCCTTACAAGGATGGCCTTTGGAAATTAGATATGCACAGAATAAGAGGAATCCAGTGGCCCAAGGGTTAGCTGATTTACATGATTGTACCGCCGAGGATCCTCTTAGAGAAAATTGGTCCGAAGTGGACCTTATGAAGGAATACAAATTATCTCCCCATAAGGTATATGAAGAGGTATTATGTAATACTTTACCCACAGTCTACGTGGATGGATGTGCATATCATATTAAGGAGGGAACAGATAACAAATTGGTTGCAGGAATCGGAAACGTATGGAAAGATAATATCCCGATTCCACCTGAAAGATATAAAATAGGATCTAAGACTAGTCAAATATCAGAATTGGTAGCCGTATATCGCGCTATCCAAACTGCAATAGAGCATGATCTTAAGGAATTAGTGATCATCACTGATTCAGAATATGTCCGTAATAGTTTCGTAGAATACTTACAGGTATGGAAACATAATGAAATGACAAATGCCCGGAAGAAACCAGTGAAACATGGTAGGTTAATACATACTATTGATGAGATGGTAATCTCTAATGGAATGACTATATATTGGAAGAAGACAAAGGGCCACTCAAAGATAATGGGATAGGATAAAGAAGGAAATGATTTGGCTGATAAGTTGGCAAAACAAGGTGCCCTAGAGGGGGAGCTTGTTGATGTGGATCATCTTTTGGGTCCATTTCATATTCAGGCTATAACAAGACAACAAATCCAAAAGAGTACAGAATTGTCTACAGCTCAATGGTCCTAAGATACTCCAAATTCTGATTTAATCAGTAGTCAGAAAGAGGATCCAATCATAGGTATATTTTATAACCATATACAAGATCCAGCTGAATATCCTCTGAATGAGATAGATGTTGTAGGTAAAGAAGACCTGAGAATTTTAATGAAGTCAAAAGCCCAATTTAGCATCTTAGATGGATTGCTTATTCGTACATCTAAGAATGGAATACAGCAATGGGTGGTTCCTACCTCATATAGAGGTCTAATGTTACAACATGCCCATGATGCCCCAACATCAGGTCACAGAGGGGATAAAATCACCTATGAAATACTGCGAGATTTCGCATATTGGCCGCACATGTTGAAAGATGTCCAGACATATTGTCAGGGATGTTTGGTATGTCCCCAATACCAACCTAATACACCTACCCATAGAGCTCCTCTTCAGAAAAGAGGGATGTCTATGCCCTGGTCAGATATCCAAATAGATTTTATTGGCCCAGTAACAACATCATCTAGGGGTAATAAATATATGTTAGCGGTTACATGTATATTTACCAAATGGGTAGAATGCCTTCCAGCCACAAATTGTAAAACTGAAACTGCTGCAATATTATTAATTAACCATGTCTTTTCCCGTTTTGGTTTACCACAACGAATTGAGTCCGATCGGGGATCTCACTTTACCAGTGAAGTAATGAACCGTATGTGGAAAATCCTAGGGGTTAAGAGAAAATTACATATCTCTTATCGTGCTGCTTCTAGTGGTAATGTGGAACGGTACAACCAATCCATTGTTAGTATCTTAAAGAAATTTGTGAAAGAATCAGGTAAAGATTGGGATATAAAATTACCTTTAGTATTAATGGCTATAAGATCTACACCTAGTACGGCAACAAAGATGTCGCCATTTGAATTGATGACGGGGAGACGTATGGTACTCCCACAACACCTTATTTACAGAACCCAAGACCATAATTTAGTGAATGCTGCTACAACCCATCAATATATAGAGGATCTGAGGAAACACTTACAGCAGGCATTTGCTTTTGCGCAAAGAAATTTAGAGAAATCTGCTGTAAGTACTAAAACTTATTATGAACTTAAGACATCCAAAAAGGAGTACGAGATCACAGATCAGATATATTTGTACAACTTTCAACGAAACCAAGTGAAAGAGAAAAAGTTTTTGCCTTCATGGAAAGGACCTTATACTATTATTGACAAAATTTCACCTGTTGTGTATAAAATACAAATTCCAAAAAATGGTGAAATGTTTGAAAGATGGGTTCATATTAATCAAATAAAAAGTTGTCACCCAAGATCTCAATTAAGGATCATTGATGGTACTCCTGATGAATAATGTGACTTTGAATACCCTGTCTAATCAGATTATCCTATTTTTGCATTGTATAGAATACACTATAAAAACTTTTCGTTTTTATTTCCTAGTAATTGAAAATGAAAGAAAGAAAAACAACTCTGATATGGGTGATGCTGATCCTCTGCCAAGAGGTCCGAATGGAACCTATTGTGGAACCAGGACCTTCTTCAGGAATCCTTATCCAAGAGGCTCCAGGGTTTATTCTCACCGGAAGGAGATTGACATCGCAAAAGATTTTCGTGAGCGTGGATCCACAGATGATGATTGAAAGGCAATTTAACATATCTAATATACAGATGGAGAAAACCAAAGTGTGGTATCGTGAACACATTGGTCGATCACAAGCTACTGTAAAGGAGATGTTGGAACAATTAAGGAAAACTTTTATTCCTGAGTCTTACAATTCCACTAGCCGGCGTCCGAAACGATTTATCGGTTTCCTTATTGGGGCTGCAATAATGACTATACTTGGAGCCGTTATAGGTACTACTATGTCAGTAGCAAACTCTGTATCTATTGAAACATTAAATAAGGAATCTAGGGAACTTCGGGATTCCTTGAAGATGGTGCAAAGAGAATTGGAACTCCAAAAACAAAATCTAAATGACTTAATAACTGTAGTGAATGAGACTATTATTACTACAAATTTGCATTCCAAGCTTATTTCCCATTCAATTGACTTACATAAGAAATACAGCACATCAAGGGTTGAGTCTCTACATTTCCGGGAACCAATTACTTTTATAACTACTAACTTTTTACGAGAAATACAAGATTGTATAACAAGCCTTATTCATGGTCGTATTCCATTATATTTCGTAAACGATGATATTGTGAGAAATATGTTTGCAAAAATTTATCACAGGGAAGTAGACCATATGCAAATTAGAGTGGCTTTTGAAATGGGAAGTGCTATTCCATTATTTATTGACTCAGAAAAGATGGAACTAGGATTTTTGTTAACTGTACCTTTTATTATGCCTGAACATGTTTACCAAATCAAAACTGTTTATAATGTTGGGACATGGAAGGATGGCATACATCTTCAGATTCAAGTCCCATCTATGTTGGCATATCAAGCTTGGATAAATGGTCCATACTTGATTCCTGATGTCAGCGATTGTGTGGTATTCAAAGATTTAAATTATTTGTGCCCAGGAAAACCATTTGTTCACGACGCTACACGAGCTTTGTGTGGAGTAAATTATATGATACATGAATTTGAAAAGTGTCAAGTAATTATGAGTAAACCTGAGGATCTAGTCTCTACTAAGGCTATAAGGGTGCAAAATAAATGGTTAGTTAGTACATCATTAACTAACATAAGTATTTCTTACCCTGCTCATGGCACATTTACTGTGATGCCTCTGGCATATAGAGTATCATTCATTAAGGTCCCAAGAGATACTGTTATTACTATAGGTGAAGTGACTTTATTTTACATTGATACGAGCATCCAAGAGGGGGAGGTAGAAATCATAGATGCTTTTCAAAATCAGGATATCCATATTGATACTGATCTACAATTCCTCTTAGATCATAAACCAAATCATACCATTGATATGGTTATCAGGAGAAATAATATTACTATAGATAATCAAAATCTTTCTTCTAAAGATATGGAAATCATAGCCAACCGAGACTGGATAGGCATAATTACATTTGTCCTTATTTCAGCAATTGTGTTTGTCATAGTTTGGATGAGTGTTATTACATATTTGGTATGTATGAACATGAAAATGAGACATACTATACCTCTCACTATTCAAATTAATACCGATCAATCAACTGTATAAAAAAAAAAATAAAAAAAAATCATATTTACAACTGTAATAATATCACTTACTTTATTAAAGAGCGATATTATTTCAGAATGGGGGATATGTCAGAACTTCTGTATGAATAAAGTTCTATCTTATATGAAGATTATAGTATAATATGATATTCCAATTGTTAACCACTATTTTTTATATACATTGTATTAATATTTTATATGCTGTATATTTATATATGTACCTATGCATGCAATTCTATTACTTGAAAATATCTATGTGAAAGATATGTTTTAGTCTAGTAAATAGTATAGTAAATCTGTCTAGGGATATCTAGCTGATAACATTATTATGACTTCATCTTGTTTATAGGTTGTGGGTCAAAGGGTCATTAGTTAATTAAAAGGGATAAAAATTCAAAGGTCCGAGAGCGCCATCTTATGGTTAAAGGAATAAACGTCTCTATAGAGAAATATATTCTTTATAAAATTTAAATAAGTGATGACATCATGAAAAGATTTTATTGGTTAATAGATACTTTTACTGATTTGGGATTCTGATAGGCAAATAAGCAAGAGGTATAATTATGTCTATCTACAGGATCTAGAAAAAGAACAACAGGAGAGAGAAAGAGAGGAAAAGAAGATAAAAGTTTTATCTATGGAGAAGTAAAAACAACTTTGGAATTAACCGGTGAAATTGTGTCATAATTGGTAATGTATAAATTAAGATATTTTATTTTATGATATAATTGAAAATCATTACCATAATTTCTCTGTTTGGTTTATTTCTTATCAAAAAGTTATTTAGATTTCCTTTTGTCATTGAAATTTATAATCCGGATATAAATTTTAATACAAAATTAGATATCTTAATTTTCTTTTTGACCAATACAGAAAAATTAACTTACTTAGCTAACTTATCAATTATATTATAAAATACTTTACTTATTGTGTGATATTCAATATATTCCTGTATAGCTGCATATATATTTTAATATCATTAGACATTGTTAGTACATGCTAAAACGTTATTAAGAATGAATTTTATTAATTGATTTATCTAAATTTTGTTCTATGGGTTGCTATCCCAGGTTTCATTGTTCATGTGAATGAAGTACACTTTTATATTGAAATTTTAGGACTGCATAGAAAATATCATAAATAATAAGTATTACAATATGATGTATTGATTTTCTTTTAATTATCTGACTGGTTATACTGTGTTTTATCTGCATTTGATTTTGATATATTACTGTGTTATATTTGCATTTGATTTTGATATATTACTATGTTATATTTGCATTTTGATTTGATATATTACATTTTTCATTAGACTAGTTGATTTTGGTATTTTCAATAAATGTTATTTTATAAAAAGGAATATGTGTCTATAAATTGATTCTGAACTCAATATTCAGTATTCTATATTATATAGAAAATAATATGTTGTATTAACCCCGACAATACCTAGGTGACCATCTAGACCAGGGGTACTTAGGTGATCATCGAGACCAGTGGTACCTAGGAGACCATCTAGACCAGGGGTACTTAGGTGATCATCTAGACCAGTGGTACTTAGGTGATCATCTAGACCAGCGACACCTAGGTGATCATCTAGACCAGCGGTACCTAGGTGAACATCTAGACCAGCGATAACTAGGTGAACATCTAGACCAGCGATAACTAGGTGAACATCTAGACCACCGATACCTAGGTGAACATCTAGACCAGCGATACCTAGGTGACCATCTAGACCAGGGGTACTTAGGTGATCATCTAGACCAGTGGTACCTAGGTGAACATCTAGACCAGCGGTACTTAGGTGATCATCTAGACCAGCGATACCTAGGTGACCATTTAGACCAGGGGTACTTAGGTGATCATCTAGACCAGTGGTACCTAGGTGAACATCTAGACCAGTGGTACTTAGGTGAACATCTAGACCAGCGATACCTAGGTGACCATCTAGACCAGGGGTACTTAGGTGATCATCTAGACCAGTGGTACCTAGGTGAACATCTAGACCAGCGATACCTAGGTGATCATCTAGACCAGCGATACCTAGGTGATCATCTAGACCAGCGATACCTAGGTGAACATCTAGACCAGTGGTACCCAGGTGATCATCTAGACCAGCGGTACTTAGGTGAACATCTAGACCAGCGATACCTAGGTGACGATCTAGACCAGCGATACCTAGGTGACCATCTAGACCAGGGGTACTTAGGTGATCATCTAGACCAGTGGTACCTAGGTGACCATCTAGACCAGTGGTACTTAGGTGATCATCTAGACCAGCTATACCTTGGTGATCATCTAATAACCATAACAGTGACGTAATGAGAGGCGGGGTCACAGTAATCATGATGTAAAAGGAGGCGGGGCACCATACGATTAACCTGTAAGGAGGCGGGGCTACAGTAAGATTGACCTGTAAGGAGGCGGAGCTACAGTAAGATTGACCTGTAAGGAGGCGGGGCTACAGTAATATTGTGATGATGAAGTAGGGAGCAACTTCTAGGAATGTGACAGAAGCAAACCATGTGACTAGGAGAACATCTAGCTCAGTGGTGATCACCCATCCTGGCTTAGAAACTGACTGCTTATGTTCCAGCATTCATGGAGACCACTTGTAAAAGCTCACTCTATAAGGGGCGGATAAAATAACACAAACACCTAACAATAAATTAATGTCAAGGGCCTAATAATGGCCACACCTTTGCCTGTAGTCCTTTTTTCAATTATGTATCACAAGTCCTGAACTGTGTGTGGTGGGATGAAAGAGATGGAAATCAGCTTGTGTGCTCCAGAACTTCCCATAAAGGTGCAGTGATGGTTAATTCTGGTGATTGGGGAGATGATAGAAGGAGTTAGATATCATCCTGGGGTTGATGACAACACTCTTAAATTTATTTAGCAGAGTATATGGGGCATTATCGTCCTGGGATATGGGAACATCACAAGGGAAAAGTGTCTGCAGCATAGGGTATAAATGGCCTCATATGCCTTGGCTGGTATTTGACCATGTGGAGCAATTGTTGGCCCTAAAGTCTTTCACAATTTGGCTGCCCATGCCATTACAGACCCCCCATCTTGTTTAACGTTGGCTACAGACATTGACTCATACTTAAATAGCCAACTTTATATCACACAGAATATGCAGTGAAATGATGTGTAATGGAGTGTGAGTTGTGAGTTTCCACACAGTTGTTGATAAGATTGTGCACGTTCCTTATCACACTACAGTACAAATTAGTGATTAATCCATAAACTGTTTCGATGCGAGGAGAGGGTCAAACTCAGATCCAGAGTTCCCCTGCCTTTGATACAGGAATCCTCCTTTGGACCATGGAATGGATGTGCTCATTGGCGTCTGGCTTCTTTTTCCGGGACCTCCAGGATGCAGACAAAGGATCAAGGGGTTAAAAATAACAAATAGGGATTATAACCGCTAAATATGAGAGATAACACCAGGATTATGTTCCCTAGAAGAGTTTCTCTGGCCAATCTGGTGGGTGTAGGAGTTATAGGCTGAGCTGGTAATTACATCACAAACACATCCAAAGTTCCCTTCTAAACTAGTTAATTCAATAAACCTATTTGAATTTCCTATCCACAGCTAGATAATCCTATCAGGCAGATTGTTATCAAGATGTACAGTCTATTGTTAAAATTTCCTGTCTCTGGTGATGGAGTTAGCAGGGACTGGAATGGTGACCAAGAGGGAGGAACATCAAATGACCACAACCAAACCCAGGAAGGAGGGGGAGACAAGACGTAAATGTGGGCTATCACAGGATCAATCCCAGAGGCGCCCACCTCGCAGTTTAGGGGGCATAGCTCTTTCAGGGAGAGGTTTAGTCCCTGAAGGGCCACTGATTGGGAGGTTCGGGGAAGTCCCAGACTGCCCCCTATATACTGATCTTGACATTATACATCTCTGTGGATTTATCCAGGTCTGTAGTATCTTGATCCACTACTTTCATTGCCGATGGCCTGGGCTGACACCGGCATCAAACCATTACAATATTTTTCCACATTTTTTACTTTTTACAATTTTGCAAATACAAACTTCCTGCAAAGCTTATCTTCATTGCAATTGCTATAGAGTGGAATATTATGGGGTTAACTTCCATGAGCTGGAAGTGAGAACCAAAGGTCATCCGAGATTATTAAAGCCATTTTTGGGTGCAATGGGATTTCAAAAAGAGGGGCAGCTAATGAGATACCAATTACAGCTCCCCAAATCTGAACGTCCTTTGATGAAGGTTTTACTGCCTTGAAGATTCTGGAAGCAATTACAATAATTCACAACAACCCAAAAAACATCTATGAGACTTCCTGGTCCAACAATAGAGGTTATAAATATTAAAAGAGGTCCACGTCAGGGTGTCCCTCATCTCCAGCATTATTTGCATTAATATGGAGCCTATTGCAACCACAATCAGGGAAAACAGAAATATTAATGAATTAATGAAAATTTAAGATTAGTATCTTTTGTTTTAACTGTGCTGCGTTATAATAAATAAGTAAGTTTTTGGAAGCAATTAATATAATTTATAATAACCCATTAACATCTATGAGACTTCATGGTCCAACAATAGGGGATATAATATTCATAGAGGTCCACGTCAGGGGTGTCCACCATCTCCAGCACTATTTGCTATTAGAGAAAACAGAAATATCAATGAGATCAAAGTTGGCGAATGATCGTTCACGATGTTATCTGACAATCACAAAACCATGAACAACTTTGCCAAATCTATTTTGTATATTAGAAAAAATGTATGCTATCTAAGGGTTAAAAATAAATACTGATAAATCAGCCATATTAAATGTAACAATTTCTGATCCAATTACTAAAAATCTATTTTAATTTTGCTTTGGCAGAATTCACATATAAAATATTTAGGAGAACAAATAGAAGATTTATATGGAATAAACTATAAAAAATATACGAGAGCACTTAGTTAAATCATTACATAAATGGAATAAAAAACAATTACCATTACTAGGCTGGCAATAAAAACGGACATTTAACCCAAAATAGTATATTTATTTCACTCTTTATCACTGAGGATATCAAGCACTTTTTCACATTTATATCCCAAGTGCTAATAAAAATAGAATGTACGTGCATAGAAAGATGGAGGCTTCTCAACACCAAACTTATATATATATATATATATATATATATATATATATATATATATATATATAGAGAGAGAGAGAGAGAGAGAGAGAGAGAAAGAGAGAAAGAGAGAGAGAGAGAGAGAGAGAGAGACTTTTTTTTAGGTAGAAAATCTCCAAGGCCTCCCACCTTAAATGGCAATATTATTTTTTGTGACACTGCTGTCTGCAGCTCACTAGGCACATCTATCTATGTCTCCAGTGAACTGTGATTTGTCTAACCTCTCTGCTATAACCTGTCTATTTTGGGTGACCCTATAATGATGCAGACAAGTAACCAACTGTGGGCGTGGCAGCCTCCTTGTATCTCTGACCTTGATGTCTGTTCAGTCGTGTCCGACTATTAGCGTCCCTTAAAGGTTTCCTTGGCAGAGATACTGGAGTGGGTTGACAGATGTAGCTAAAGGAAATTTTATTATTTATTTGACATTGTGTTTAAAAAATGTATGAATAGTCTAAAAATGTTACTGCAAGACATAGATAACATGTAAATATTAGTCTAAAGAATGTCCCAAAAGGACTTAAAGTGACTTGACCCCATGTGATGGCCTATAAGAGATAGGGAGTTTCCCATAAGTGTCCCCTATAGGCCTCTAGACTAAGACTTATAGTTTTTCATATCTATTTCAAGCTTGGCCTGTTGATTTACCAAGCTCTACATGATGACAGTCCCAGATATCTGAAGGAGTTCTCACTGCTTATGTTCCATCTCTGAGATCCGTGGCCAAAGATATCTGAAGGAGTTCCTCACTGCTCATGTTCCAACTCTGAGATGCGTGGCCAAAGATATCTGAAGGAGTTCCTCGCTGCTCATGTTCCAACTCTGAGATCCGCGACCCCAGATATCTGAAGGAGTTCATCGCTGCTCATGTTCCAACTCTGAGATCCGCGACCCCAGATATCTGAAGGAGTTCCTCGCTGCTCATGTTCCAACTCTGAGATCCGCGACCCCAGATATCTGAAGGAGTTCCTCAATACTTATGTTCCAACTCTGAGATCTGCAACCCTAAATATCTAAAGGAGTTCCTTGCTACCTATGTTCCAATTCTGAGATCCGTGATCCCAGATATCTAAAGGAGTTCCTCGTTGCTTATGTTACAGCTCTGAGATCTGTGGGCCCAGATATCTGAAGGAGTTCCTCACTACTTATGTTCCAGCTCTGAGATCTGCGGGCCCAGATATCTGAAGGAGTTCCTTGCTGCTTATGTTCCAGCTCTGAGATCTGCTGGCCAAGATATCTGAAGGAGTTCCTCATTACTTATGTTCCAGCTCTGAGATCCGTGATCCCAGATATCTAAAGGAGTTCCTCACTACTTATGTTCCAATTCTGAGATGCGTGAACCCCGATATCTGAAGGAGTTTCTCACTGCTTATGTTCCAGCTCTGAGATTCGTGATCCCAGATATCTGAAGGAGTTCCTCACTACTTATGTTCCAGCTTTGAGATCTGTGGCCCCAGATATCTGAAGGAGTTCCTCTCGTGATCTTAGATCTGCCACTAAAAATCTTTTAACCATCTCAGAATCTCCTCACACACCTTTTGGTCCTGAACTTTTATGTGTAGCACTGAGGCTCTGGAACTCTCCACCATTCTCAAACACAGAGGTACATTTCGGCCTTAGATGGGCCTCAGACCCCATTCATTTTGCCCTTAGTTGAGCCTCATTAGTAGGATGTAGCCAGGGGTGGATCTTCCAGTGGTGCAGTGCCCAAGGGCCCTCCTCTTAGAGGGGGGGGGGGGCAGTGCTGTGTATTTTTTTTTAAATAATTTTTTTGCATTTAATTTTTTTTTCTCCCCCCCCCCGGGGCTCCCATCCTGGCCCAACCCACCAAGGCTCCACTGTGACCCCCTGTGCCTCCTTGATCACAGCCCCCTCAGCCTGAAATTTGTGTTTGCCTGTTTAAAAAGGAGCATTTCTGCTGAAGCTCCAGCAGGTGGCAGTATGGAGTAGTTCAGCATGATGGGGATGTGTATCAGAGAAGAAGGTAAGAGAGCAAGGGCTGCAAAGTTTCAGTACAGGGGGACGGGTGCTATATGAGGTGGGTTCTCAGAGGGGTTGGGTGCTGTGAGGGGATGGATGCTGTGAGGGAATGGCTGCTGACAAGAACTAGGTGCTACGTAGGGATGGATGCTAAGAGGGGTGACTGCTGTGTAGGGGTGATGTTTTTATATGTGTATATGTGTATTTATAAATATATATATATATGTGTACGTACATATCCGTAGAAGAGGTCGCACGAAAGTGGCGCTCGCACACCTGGGGCTGTGCTGCCGACAGAGGACTTAGCACAGACAGGAGCACTGAATGATTTGGTTCCGGCAGGGCCCAGAGCAAAATATTTACATCCTCCCAAGGGGGGCCCAACATTTTTTTTGAACCAGGTGCCTCCATTCTCTAGCTCCGCCCTAAGGCACATTGGGAATTGGGGACCTTACAGAACAACTAAAATAGAGATGTTCAATCAGAGTTACAGCTCTTTCCTCTCTTAAGAGTCCTTTTTGTGAGCACAATATAAATGAATTAATTATAATTACTATCATGTTTCTGCAGTGAATGTTTTGCTAGGGTCACTTCATGGTGGATTTCCAGTGATTTTTGTGTTGGTTGAATGGAGTTTTGTTACACCGGCTGCCATGGACTGGCCCAGGCACAAGTGACCTCCTGGGTCTCAGACACAACAAACTGCTTCAGTGGTCATTGAATATCAGATCACACCATGTGCAAGCAGAACAGCCCATGATATGCTCCTTAAAGGGATATAGAAGTTTTCTGAATTTTAATTGGTATATAATATATATGGACTAGCGACTTGCCCGTCTACATTTGTCCCTTTTTTTTTTCTAAAAATAAATACACGTTTATTGTTTTAACTTTCAACTTATATTTCACCAACATATTTTTTTATTTTCAATCTTCAGTCTTTTAATTGTGATATATATAATAACAATATAATAATGTCTTACTTTTTAATGCATACATATTGTAAAGTCTAACATGAACGTTTGTAACATGCAACTTGTATATTAAACAATCTTTCAACATTTTTTTAACAATACTAACACTTTTCAATACATATTTATCATTGAGTAACTGCGGACTATATTAACTTAGAGTAAGTAAATTGTTTTAACAATAACATGCTTTTTATTATTTGTAACATTTTTGTTAAACTCTTGTTAAACTAAATTAGCATTGAATCCAGAGGAAGGCAAACAATAAAAAACCCCTATTGAAACTTGGCCATTTGTATCAAAGAGGGAAAAAAATTAATTCCTTCCTGACCCCATTAACTGGCGATCTGATTACTCCCTGAATCAATACTTTGTCTTTAAATAATACATTTCCAATTATTATGAAATGCTTCAACTTTATACTAACAATACATGTTTGACTATACCACATATATATTTAACAAACATTTAAAAAAATGAAAATACACATATTTAACATCAAACAATAACATTTAACTCTTGTAAATCATGAAAAAGTCAGTTAATTGTTTTGTGGGCCAATCATGTTAATATGAAACGTTGAACCCATTCCAATCTGTTTAATGATATTTTACTGTTGTTTTTGTTGTCATTTTTTTTTTCTGTTTGTCCTTTCTGCAAATATCACATAGATTTTCATAAGTGAAATAGTGGTCCCCTATTTAAAGAGTCCCAGAGTACTTTAATTTTGTACTGGAAGTCAAACCACTGTTCTCTATGTTTTTTTTGTCCATTCTTTAGATGTTTTACTTGAAATATTGTTTTTGTGCAATCATATTGAGTACCATAAAATGTTGGCATTAAAATGAAACCATTGTCCTCTATCTTTCCAACACCTCATAGTAGACAATGTTTTTGGTGTAAACACATACATCGTCCAATAAATGACCCTGAGTTTCGTTTTCTTCAACATGTACTTTAATTTCTTTTGGATTAGTGCACCTTGAAAAAGCCACATAGAGTTGTCCATGTTCATAAACTGGTTCCTTTAAAAAAAATCCCAACAGACTTAAAAGTTTGTCTTTGGGATTTATTGATGGTCATGGCAAATGCCATGATAACTGGAAATTGTCTCCTTTGAAGGACAAAAGGCAAACCACTCTCACCTGGAGCTAAATCGATTCTTGGTATAAAAACTCGTTCACCTTTATGGGTCCCAGTTATAATTTCTGCATGTATAAAATGATCTTTAAACTCATGCACAATTAATCTGGTCCCATTACAAAGTCCTTTTTTTGGATTCATATTTCGCAATAACATGACAATTGCGCCTTTTTTCAATTGTAAAATATGTGGTGGCATTCCAGATGGTGTTAACAAATTAATAAATTTGATACTAAAATTCGATTCACTGTCTTTATCATCCGACAGAATTGAATCTGCACTGTTCCAACTCTGAGATCTGCAACCCTAGATATCTAAAGGAGTTCCTTGCTACCTTTGTTCCAATTCTGAGATCCGTAATCCCAGATATCTAAAGGAGTTCCTCGTTGCTTATGTTCCAGCTCTGAGATCTGTGGGCCCAGATATCTGAAGGAGTTCCTCACTACTTATGTTCCAGCTCTGAGATCTGCGGGCCCAGATATCTGAAGGAGTTCCTTGCTGCTTATGTTCCAGCTCTGAGATCTGTGGGCCCAGATATCTGAAGGAGTTCCTCACTACTTATTTTCCAGCTCTGAGATCCGTGAACCCCGATATCTGAAGGAGTTCCTCATTACTTATGTTCCAGCTCTGAGATCCGTGATCCCAGATATCTAAAGGAGTTCCTCACTACTTATGTTCCAATTCTGAGATCCGTGAACCCCGATATCTGAAGGAGTTCCTCATTACTTATGTTCCAGCTCTGAGATCCCAGATATCTAAAGGAGTTCCTCGTTGCTTATGTTACTGCTCTGAGATCTGTGGGCCCAGACATCTGAAGGAGTTTCTCGCTGCTTATGTTCCAGCTCTGAGATTCGTGATCTCAGATATCTGAAGGAGTTCCTCACTACTTATGTTCCAGCTCTGAGATTCGTGATCTCAGATATCTGAAGGAGTTCCTCACTACTTATGTTCCAGCTTTGAGATCCGTGAACCCCGATAGCTGAAGGAGTTCCTCATTACTTATGTTCCAGCTCTGAGATCCGTGATCCCAGATATCTAAAGGAGTTCCTCACTACTTATGTTCCAATTCTGAGATGCGTGAACCCCGATATCTGAAGGAGTTTCTCACTGCTTATGTTCCAGCTCTGAGATTCGTGATACAAGATATCTGAAGGAGTTCCTCACTACTTATGTTCCAGCTTTGAGATCTGTAGCCCCAGATATCTGAAGGAGTTCCTCTCGTGATCTTAGATCTGCCACTGAAAATCTTTTAACCATCTCAGAATCTCCTCACACATCTTTTGGTCCTGAGCTTTTATGTGTAGCACTGAGGCTCTGGAACTCCTCACCATTCTCAAACACAGAGGTACATTTCGGCCTTAGATGGGACTCAGACCCCATTCATTTTGCCCTTAGTTGAGCCTCATTAGTAGGATGTAGCCAGGGGTGGATCTTCCAGTGGTGCAGTGCCCAAGGGCCCTCCTCTTGGAGGGGGGGGGGGGGCAGTGCTGTGTATTTTTTTTTAAATATTTTTTTTGCATTTAATTTTTTTTCTCCCCCCCCCCGGGGGCTCCCATCCTGGCCCAACCCACCAAGGCTCCACTGTGACCCCCTGTGCCTCCTTGATCACAGCCCCCTCAGCCTGAAATTTGTGTTTGCCTGTTTAAAAAGGAGCAATTATGCTGAAGCTCCAGCAGGTGGCAGTATGGAGTAGCTCAGCATGATGGGGATGTGTATCAGAGAAGAAGGTAAGAGAGCAAGGGCTGCAAAGTTTCAGTACAGGGGGACGGGTGCTATATGAGGTGGGTTCTCAGAGGGGTTGGGTGCTGTGCGGGGATGGATGCTGTGAGGGAATGGCTGCTGACAAGAACTGGGTGCTACGTAGGGATGGATGCTAAGAGAGGTGACTGCTGTGTAGGGGTGATGTTTATATATGTGTATATGTGTATTTATAAATATATATATATATGGGTACGTACATATCCGTAGAAGAGGTCGCACGAAAGTGGCGCTCGCACACCTGGGGCTGTGCTGCCGACAGAGGACTTAGCACAGACAGGAGCACTGAATGATTTGGTTCCGGCAGGGCCCAGAGCAAAATATTTACATCCTCCCAAGGGGGGCCCAACATTTTTTTTGAACCAGGGGCCTCCATTCTCTAGCTCCGCCCTAAGGCACATTCGGAATTGGGGACCTTACAGAACAACTAAAATAGAGATGTTCAATCAGAGTTACAGCTCTTTCCTCTCTTAAGAGTCCTTTTTGTGAGCACAATATAAATGAATTAATTATAATTACTATCATGTTTCTGCAGTGAATGTTTTGCTAGGGTCACTTCATGGTGGATTTCCAGTGATTTTTGTGTTGGTTGAATGGAGTTTTGTTACACCGGCTGCCATGGACTGGCCCAGGCACAAGTGACCTCCTGGGTCTCAGACACAACAAACTGCTTCAGTGGTCATTGAATATCAGATCACACCATGTGCAAGCAGAACAGCCCATGATATGCTCCTTAAAGGGATATAGAAGTTTTCTGAATTTTAATTGGTATCACATATATAGTTGTGAGCGTATGAGTTGTTGCTAACGCTGCGGGCTCGCATAGCGAGCCCGCGGCCCTCGCAAAGCGAGGGCACTGTGCCAGGTTCTCAGTTGCTGGCATGGAGCGCCGCAGGCGCTCCATGCCAGCACCTGAGGACCTCGCAAAGCGAGGGCTTCAGTTGCAGCAACTGCGACCCTTGCAAAATTCACAACCCAAATTCGCAACCCAAAGAACTGCGAACCTCTTCGCAACTCAAAGAGCACAACACACACATTACGACACTCGCAAACAACATACAACACACGTTCACACACATTACGGCCTCGCAACACTCGGACGCAACTCACGAACATTACAAAATTAAAAACACAATACATACACACAGCACATACATAAAAACCTTACCTACACAAACAGGAAGCACCCACGACTTCAAAAATGCAACTTACAACTTAATTGCACTCAAAATAAAAAAGTTTAGACACTGAGGGCCTCATTCTATTATCGGCCGCAGCCGCTGCGGGGCCGCAAGGACCGGCCGCAAGCTATTCTGCTATTCTATTCCCTTACGGCCGTAGGCTCCGGCAGGCTTGCGGCCGGTGCCTTGCTATCTCTTGCGGCCGATCGCGCCGGAGGAAAGCCTTTGATCTAAAACGGCCGCAAGAGATTTGCAATTCAATTGCTCCGGGAAACCTCTCTGCAAGGCTAAAAACGAGCCGCAGTTACTTGCAGGAAAAAGGTCTCGCTAGCACCAATTAAGCACATAAAATAGCTCAAATAAAGCCATCCTGCACTTTGAGAAGACTATAAAGGGATTTTAGGTGTTAGAAAAAATAGCACATAATTATCCTGTACTCAAATCCGTAAAATATTTTATTTTTAATATCCGTAAAATATACATGTAAAAAGTCCAGAGTGCTTGGAGCACCTCAGACACACCCCCGCCGCAGCCGGCAAATAAACAGTTAATTTGAACTCGGGTTTGGGCAGATGTGCAAGCTTGAGAGTGGGTTCCTTTTATTCCTCATGTCCCCCAATATGATCCCTAGCATTTACAGAGCTGTACAGTGCAGGCTTGAATTTATTTTTGAGTTTTTATATTTCACAGTTTACGGCCGGTTCCAAGATATGCGGCCGGCCGTAAGGGGAGATCCTTGCGGGGCCGTATAATAGAATCGCGAGTTAACTGAACCCTCGCAAGGAATCGCAGCCTTACGGCCGATTTACGGCCGATAATAGAATGAGGCCCTAAATAATTTGCTAAGCGACACAAAAAATGGCCGACGAATAAAACGAAAACGAGGCTACACACGCAAACACCATACGAGACACGTTACCACACATTACGACCTCGCAAACATCGGACGCAACACGCCGACATACAAACATTTAAAACTTAAGAAATACACACAACAAACACATAAAAAGCTTACCTACAGCAAGAGGAACCATCCAGCACCTCAAAAAAACAAGTTACATCTACATTTAAATCAAAATAAAACACTTTAGACACTAATACCATCGCTAAGCGAGAGAAAAAATGGCCGACGAACAAAACGAAAACGAGGCTTCAGACGTAACTATACTACACTTACTCGCAATAATGAAACACATACTATGCGGATCACAATCATATTAAACACCATTTTGAACAGTACTACGCACAAAATGGCGGATGGAACGCAAAATGTAAGCTGGAACGCAAATAGCGCATGCGTATTGCGTTCTAACGGTCTCACTTTCCAGAGCTTTCTACAAGTTTATAAATACTGCCTATTTTACACAAAAAAATACATTTCTCCTCAGGTGATGAACGGAGTGACTTCAGAGATAACTGCTGCTTTTACTTGAGAAGAAAATTCTTTACTAATTTACTACTTTACATTGTGCAAATTACAACTGAGAGGTAAGCTATAATATATTACATTTTATTATCAGGACAGGTCAAATAAAATAAAAATAAACTAGGATTTATGTAGTGACATATATGGCACATTTATGTGTATAGACCCACAAAAAAAATACGGTTCATTTAACAAAACAACAAAAAAACATAATTCAATATTAAACAGAGGTTTATGTATAGTGACATGTGACACGGACATATATGTGTATAATGTATAGTGACATGTGACACGCACATTTATGTGTATTGCTGCCACTGCAACAAAATTAGCTTAAAACAAAATCATTAAACAGCTACATTTAAATGACATTATATGTCATGTATACTGATATGTGACACGCACATATATGTGTATCATCTATAGTTACATCTCACTCACAGACATTTATGTGTGTTGGAAAAAAAAATATAAGGTTAATTTAACAATTTAAATATGATTCATGTATAGTGATATGTCACACGCACACAAAATAATTACATTAAACTATGGAATGTGCTTCATGTATGTGACATATGTGTGTAGCCCCCACCAAAAAATAAGGTCAATTGAAAATAATTACAGAAGTATATTTAAATGACATTAATTTACTGCAATTCAATAGATCATATAAAGCTGAATCTTTCTATTTCTTTTAATATTCAAACAGACTCTGCATCAACAGCGTCACTCAACAATTTGCACCGTGCATTGTGAAGCACAATCCCTTTTAAAGAACACCAACAAAGAACAACAGGTAAGATACAACAAGACATTACATGCTCAAAAGGCCATGCTTTGCTAGATGAAAAATTATAAATATACAAATAACTATTTCACTTTCTTTTTCAAACAGACACTACAAGAAGACCGGCGGATTAAGATTGGCAGGAGGGGACCCTCTGTCATTCGACACTTCAATCAAGGTAAAGTATTAAGTATAAAAAAGAAAGAACCATGAGCCTCATTCAATTGCGAGTTGCTCAATTGAACAGGGCTCTATATAAGCACATAACATATTTTTTATACAGAACTTTTTAGTTACTGAACTTCTAACCACAATCAAGGTCTTCAATAACTAAAAAACTTCCCTCAATAAATATGTTATGTGCTTATATAGAGCCCTCTTCAATTGGCAAAATTGCAATTCAATGAGGACCTATATATCTTTAATGGCCGAGGGCCTCACTCAAATGTGATTTGCCCATTTCAATAGGGCTCTATATAAGCACAGAGAATATTTTTTAAAGGAACTTTTTATTTAGTGAACACGTTGCTTTTCACAGAGCATATTTTTTAAAGGAACTTTTTATTTAGTGAACACATTGCTTTTGGATACAAGTTCACTAAATACAAAATTCGGTAAAAAAATATGCTCTGTGGTGATATTGAGCTCTATTCCATTGGCCAAAACACAATTGAATGAGGAGCTGATAATATAACAAATGCAGCAACCAAAGGCCCTCATTCAGTTGCTATTTTGGACAATTTAATATGGCTATAAATAAGCACTTTTAGGCCCTTATTCAATTGCCATTTTGCTAATTCTATAGGGATCCAAATAATCACATAACATATATTTTTTAAAGAACTTTTTCGTTAGTGAAAACCTTGCTTTTGGATAGATGCTTAATAACTAACAACTTCTTTAACAAATATATGTGATGTGCTTATTTAGAACTCTATTCAATTTTCAAAATTGCAATTCAATGAGGGCCTTAGAGTACTATTACATTGTAA
Organism: Discoglossus pictus; assembly: GCA_027410445.1. Classification (NCBI taxonomy): domain Eukaryota; kingdom Metazoa; phylum Chordata; class Amphibia; order Anura; family Alytidae; genus Discoglossus; species Discoglossus pictus. Next base: position 1,189,559 of record CM050168.1, read on the forward strand.
AAAATGCAATTCAATGAGGGAAAAACTATGCAACATATGGTACACACAAAGGCCCTCATTCAATTGCAATTTGCCCAATTGAATAGGGCTCTAAATAAGAACATAACATTTTTTTTTAAATAAGTTTTTAGTTAGTAAAAATCTATCCAAAAGAGAGTTTTTCACTGACTAAAAACTTCTTTAAAAAAATATGCTATGTGCTTATTTAGGGCACGATTCAATTAGCCAAATCGCAATTGAATGAGACCCAAAGTGCTACACACAAAACAGAATTGGAACAAACTCACACAAACACATAGCAAAATAAATTAACTTTCTTATTCAATGTTTAACAACCTATAAGCCTTACAAAGAAGCCTAAATAAGAATAACAAAAGTGTTGCGCACCTAATAGCATTGTACAAAAAATCACACAAACACATAGGAAACTACATTAACATTCTTCTTTAATGTTTAACAACCTATAACCAGTACAATCAAGAATAAATAACTTTTGCACAAGTGGTGCGCACAAAACAGGATTGTAAAAAACTAACACAAACACATAGCAAACTACATTAATTATATTATTTCATGTTTCACAAACTATAACCATCCCAATAAAGCTTAAATAAGTATACCACAAGTGGTGCGCACAAAACAGGATTGTACAAAAACTAACATAAACACATAGCAAAATAAATTCATATTCTTATTTAATATATCACAACCCACAAGCCTTACTAAGAACCTTAAATAAGAATAACAAAAGTTGTGGGATTGTACAGAAAGTTTAAAAAAAAAAAAAATAGAAAAAAATAACCATAACTGATACAATACAGCCAAATTCATACATTTTTTACTTATTTAAAAGACATTTCACTCAAACAACATTTTCTATTTTATATTACAACAGATACTGCGTGAAGACAATCGGACGAGGACTTTCTCCACAGAACCAGACCATCGGACGAGGACTTTCAACACAGGACCAGACCAGCGGACGAGGAATTTCAACACAGGACCAGACCATCGGACGAGGACTTTCACCAAAGGACCACAACATCGGACGAGGGCTATCGCCACAGGACCACAACATCGGACGAGGGCTATCGCCACAGGACCACACCATCGAACCAGGACTTTCAACAGAGGACCAGACCATAGGACCAGGATTTTACACAGAGGACCACACCATCGGACGAGGACTTCCAACAGAGGACCACACCATTGGACAACGATTTTCAACCGGGGACCAACAAACATTCGGATTTAAATCACACTTCAACCAAGGTACAGTATAATAAGTACAAAAGGAGAAAACTAAAGAAACAGCTTTCAGTTGCATCCGTGTCAACAGAAAAATAAAAAAATAAATTTACTATCTCCCTTATTCTATTTAAATTGCCACTATGCAATACATAGCTCAATAACCACATCAATTTTTTTTTTAGCAAAGAAGTTTTTCAGTGGTAAATATCTATCCACAAACAACGTTTTTAATAAATAAAACCATTATTTTAAAAAAATATGTTACATGCTTATTTACAGCAGTATTCCATTGGCCAAATTCTTAGTCAGTGAGGACAGGAATTGTAATTTTAACTAAATATAACTGATACATTAATGATTTGCCTTTTATTTCACCAATTGTGCACAAGAATCTTTAACAGGAATTACAAATTTAAATATACACATTTCTTTTTTTTTCTTTACAGATTAATATGGCTGATAACGAGACCAAAGAAGAGAAGAAAAGACGTCAAACTAGAGAAAGACAAGAGAGATGGGCCGCCCAGCAGACACCTGAGGAGAAAGAAATTCGACGAGAAAAAGAACGCAAAAGACTTGCAAATAAAAGACTATCAGCTGCAAAAATGAAAGATACAACAAAAAAAAATAAAAAGATAATAAAGCATTTACAAACTGTTCCTCAAACATCAGATGACATTTTACAAGATACCAGTCAAGACAGACCAAAAAAAGCAACTACAAAAACAAAGCATTTACAAATTCTTACTAAAAACTTACAGGACATTTCAACAAAACAAGGACAACATATACCAAGAAAAGCCACGAAAAAAACTAAACATTTAGAACCTGTTGTTGAAACATTTCATGACTTTTCACCTGATGAATATGAAAGTCAACATCCGATATGCTTTGCAAATTGTCCTTTACTGAAGTCTTGAGCAGTAGAGGTTCATAGTTGTGGGGACATGAGTACTCAATGTCAATTTTGTGAGGCTTATTATTTTAAACAGGAGAGACCCAGAGATGGACAATTTATTAGTTGTTGTAAAAAAGGCAAGTTCAAACTTCCAGAAAGGAAACAATTTCCAAGCTATTTACAAAATATTATGACTGAACCTACTTTTCCAAATTACAAAAATTTTAAGACAAACATAGGATCCTACAATAGTGCCATATCATTTGCATCTATGGGGGCAACATTGGCTGCTAATGTACCAGGATATGGTCCTTACTGTTTTAAAGTCCAAGGACAAATTTATCATCGGACTTCACATTTACATCCAGAGCAAGGAGAGCAAAGAAAATTCGCTCAACTATATGTCCTAGATACAATGGAAGCTGTTGACCAACGTATGCAGATGGAAGAAAATAAAAAATGCTTACCCAGTGTTTTCATAGAGCTAAATAACATTATGGACAACAATCCCTACAGTAAAGCATACAAAAAAATTGGCAGAAGTAGAAAATGAACAATAACTTCATGCACAAAGACATCAATTACCCATGCCAAAGGTTAATATGGTGCTTAAAAGAGACAGACATACTGATAAACGTCGCTATAACTTGCCAACATCAAATTAAGTTGCAATGGTATTTCAGAATGATGAAGGAGAACCACCATTTCAAAGAGACATTAGAGTATATCCCAGAAATGAGGAGCAACCATTTATTAATATTAATATCTTAAGTCCAAATTTAGATCCAATGACATATCCCATCTTTTTCCCACATGGAGAAGCAGGTTGGCAACCAAAATTAACCCTTCCCAGTTACCCAAATGCTAAAGCCAGAATCCGAAATAATGTTTCTATGCTTGAATTTAAAGTAGCTCAAATTGCCATTCGAGATGAATTTAATCCAATTTTATGTGGTGATAAACTAACACAACAATGGATTATTGATTCATATTTGCAAGTTGAGGCAAATAATTTAAACTTTATAAAATATCAACAAGATAAACTACGTGTAGAACAATATTGTGGACTCATGGACTATGTTGCTGACGTGGCTACAAGCAGAGACATGACAGCTGGCAAAGCCATCATTTTACCATCTTCCTTTCAAGGATCTCCTCGAAATATGAGAGAAAGATACAATGATGCTATGGCTATTGTGACAAAATTTGGAAAACCAGATTTATTTGTGACATTTACATGTAATCCACAATGGCCAGAAATTAATCAAAATCTACTTCTTGGACAAAGTGCTTCAGATCGAACAGATTTAGTAGCCAGAGTTTTTAAGATCAAATTAAATGAATTAATACGTGACTTCACTATAAATCAGTTATTTGGCAAATGTCTTGCTTATGTATATACCATTGAATTTCAAAAAAGAGGCCTTCCATATGCACATCTTCTCATAATACTTCAAGAGAAAGATAAATTAGATACTTCGGACAAAGTGGATGCAGTCATAATTGCTGAACTACCAGATCCAGAACTATATGGTAGACTATATGAGATTGTTACTCATCGCATGATTCATGGACCCTGTGGAGACCTTAATCCACAATCACCATGTATGGAAAATAATAAATGTTCAAAAGATTTTCCAAAAGATTATAGAGACAAAACATATGCAAATTGTGATGGATATCCACTTTATAAAAGAAGAGAAGGAGATAGTGCCATTATTCGTGGAAAAAAAGTGGACAATAGATATGTAGTACCCTACAATCCACATTTACTCATGAAGTACAACGCCCACATCAACGTAGAAGCCTGCACTTCCATCAAATCATTTAAATATGTCTACAAATATATTTACAAAGGCTATGATGCAGCTACTGTAGTCGTCAAAAGTGCAGACAACCTTGAATGTAGTGAGTTAGTACATGATGAACTTGCATCTCATGTAGATGCTCGCTATGTCAGTGCACCAGAAGCTATGTGGCGGCTTTTAAAATTTGAAATGCATGATAGATCACATGCAGTATATAGATTAGCAGTACATTTGCCACAACAACATTTAGTCTATTTCCATGCTGGAAATGAAATGAATGCATTGGCCCAAAGTGAAGATCGTCACACTACACTAACTGCATGGTTTGCATTAAATTCAAATGATGCTCAAGCAACACAATACTTATATATTGAAATTCCATATCACTATGTTTTTGTGAATGGATTATGGAGACCAAGAAAAACCAGAGGCAATAAAATAATTCCACGAATTTACACAGTCAGTCCAAGAGATGTTGAACGTTTTTGCTTACGGATATTACTTTTAAATGTTCCAGGAGCACAAAGTTTTGAACAATTAAGAACTGTTAATGACATTGTATATGAATCCTTCCATTTAGCTGCAAGACATAGAAACTTACTCGCTGATGATACAGAGTGGGAAAGATGTTTAGAAGAAGCAGCACAATGTCAAATGCCACGACAGATGAGAGAACAATTTGCTTTTATTTGTATCTTCTCAAATGCTCCAAATGCATTAGCTTTGTGGGAGACTTTTAAAAGTAATATGGCTGAAGACTTTATGCAACGATACAATGAACCCATTGCACACTTAAAAGCGTTAATGGAAATCCAAGAAGTCTTTTTAACTCATGGATTAAGTTGTGCAAGTTTTAATTTGCCTGATCCAGGTCTTATAGATGACATAAACTTTGAAGACTATGACATTCAACTACAAGCAGAAAGAACACAAGAAAGACTTGCAACTTTAAATACACTACAATTGCAAGCATTTCATGCCATTAAAAATGCAATAGATGATGACATGGTGACAGAGCGTTATTTCTATCTTGATGGACCTGGCGGATCAGGAAAAACCTATTTGTACAATTTATTAATGAGTTCAGTACGAGCACAAGGACAAATAGCAATGGCGTTTGCCACTACTGGAATTGCTGCACTTTTATTAGAAGGTGGAAGAACTGTTCATAGTGGATTTAAACTGCCAGTGCCTATTTTAGAAAATTCTGTGTCAAATATTCGCATGACATCCTTACAAGCAAAGAAATTTAAGAAATGTAATTTAATTATAATAGATGAGGCCACAATGATGTCATGCTATGCCCTCCAATGTATTGACCGTTTGCTTTGTGAAGTCATGGATAATATTTTTCCATTTGGTGGAAAGGTAATGTTGTTGGGTGGCGATTTTAGACAAACATTATCTGTTGTTGTACATGGAAATCGAACTGACATTATCGAAACCTGTATCAAGTCAAGCACAGTATGGAAACATTTTACCTATCTTCAACTGCAACAAAATATGAGATCAGAAGGACAAAATGATTTCAATGATTGGCTTATTAAAATTGGAGAAGGCAGAACAGAAAAAATACTACATTTAGCTGACGACACTGTAGAGATCCCACCTCAGATGATTTGTCAACAAGATATTATATCGGCTATATTTGAAGGGAGCATCAATAACGAAGAATATTCCGAGCTTGCCAACCAAGTCATACTGACGTGTAAAAATAAAGATGCATTAATCCTCAATAATGAAATCTTAAAAAAAATTAATGCACCACAAAGAAATTATCACAGTGCTGATTCTGTACTTGCTGATGACAATGAAAGTCAGGCTAACTTTTCGACTGAATTCATAAACTCTCTAACTCCTTCTGGAATGCCACCACATATTTTGCAGCTAAAGAAAGGTGCAATTATCATGTTACTGCGAAATATGAACCCCAAAAAAGGCCTATGCAATGGCACAAGATTAATTGTTCAACAATTAAGGGACCATTTTATAGATGCTGAAATTTTAACTGGGACCCATAAAGGAGAGAGAGTTTTCATACCAAGAATAGATTTAGCACCAAGTGAAACTAGTCTCCCTTTTATACTTCAAAGAAGACAATTTCCCATTATTATGGCATTTGCCATGACCATTAATAAATCACAAGGTCAAACTTTCAAATTTGTGGGTATTTTTTTGGAAGAACCAGTATTTGCACATGGTCAATTGTACGTTGCATTGTCACATTGCAAAAATCCACAGGCTATTAAAGTTTACATTGAAAAAAATGAAAGTCAAGGTGATTTATTAGAAGATGGACGTATTTTTACTAAAAACATTGTCTACTATGAAGTACTATAACTTTGCAGGATACAAACTAAAGCCATGCAAATATTTTGGAAAAGCATTCAAAAATACATAACAATTTGTTGTTTAATTCAGTCATAATTAATGGAAGTCATGTTTATGGATAATTCGCCTCACAAAATACTTGCCTTGCATTTCTATGAAAAATTATGTTAAAATGTTAAGTCACTATGTTAATGTTTCTAATGTTACAAGTTTAAAAACAATATTTTCAAGTTATTTCATTCAACATATTACAAAGTTCATGTTAAGAGCTCAAGCACCTTTTAAGTCACAATGTAAATATTGTCTGTTATCTTAAGATTACTGCCTACATTAATGTTTATCGCCAGTTTATGTGGTCAGTAAGGAATTACTTTCATTAGTTACGGTTTAAGGAGAGCTTTTACTGTATGCCTTCCTCTGCATTCAATGTATATTAAACTGATACAAATTGCATGTTAATACTGATTAATTTAAAGTTAAACTGTTTTTACATTCAAATGTTAATACTTTTAATACAAAATTACGTTACAAAATGTATTCACTATGTTCCTGTTTATAATGTTCAAAATTAGACAAATGTTTTGAAAACTTCCAAAGTTACATAAAAAATAAAGTTCAATTTTAAAAATATATACTTTCAAGGTTATTGCTTACATATATTTTAAACTTCATGTTAAAATTCGGAACGTTTCAAAAAGTCTTTTTACTTTTTACTTTCCTCTGGATTCTATGTATATTAAAGTGAACAATTCTTCAGATACAAATTTCATGTTAAAAAACCATTACATCAACATTTTACAAAAATACATGTTCATATCACAATACTTACAAGGGTCAAAAATATATTTAAATAACTAAACAACTTCACAAACATATACATCACATTGCCGTCATTTTTTGACGGGCAAGTTGCTAGTATAATATATATGGACTAGCGACTTGCCCGTCTACATTTGTCCCTTTTTTTTTTCTAAAAATAAATACACATTTATTGTTTTAACTTTCAACTTATATTTCACCAACATATTTTTTTGTTTTCAATCTTCAGTCTTTTAATTGTGATATATATATAATAACAATATAATAATGTCTTACTTTTTAATGCATACATATTGTAAAGTCTAACATGAAAGTTTGTAACATACACTTGTATATTAAACAATCTTTCAACATTTTTTTAACAATACTAACACTTTTCAATACATATTTATCACTGAGTAACTGCGGACTATATTAACTTAGAGTAAGTAAATTGTTTTAACAATAACATGCTTTTTATCATTTGTAACATTTTTGTTAAACTCTTGTTAAACTAAATTAGCATTGAATCCAGAGGAAGGCAAACAATAAAAAAACCCTATTGAAACTTGGCCAATTGTATCAAAGAGGAAAAAAAAAATTCCTTCCTGACCCCATTAACTGGCGATCGGATTACTCCCTGAATCAATACTTTGTCTTTAAATAATACATTTCCAATTATTATGAAATGCTTCAACTTTATACTAACAATACATGTTTGACTATACCACATATATATTTAACAAACTTTTTTCAAAATTGAAAATACACATATTTAACATCTGAAATTGTAACATCAAACAATAACATTTAACTCTTGTAAATCATGAAAAAGTCAGTTAATTGTTTTGTGGGCCAATCATGTTAATATGAAACGTAGAACCCATTCCAATCTGTTTAAGGATATTTTACTGTTGTTTTTGTTGTCATTTTTTTTTTCTGTTTGTCCTTTCTGCAAATATTACATAGATTTTCATAAGTGAAATAGTGGTCCCCTATTTAAAGAGTCCCAGAGTACTTTAATTTTGTACTGGAAGTCAAACCACTGTTCTCTATGTTTTTTTGTCCATTCTTTAGATGTTTTACTTGAAATATTGTTTTTGTGCAATCATATTGAGTACCATAAAATGTTGGCATTAAAATGAAACCATTGTCCTCTATCTTTCCAACACCTCATAATAGACAATGTTTTTTGTGTAACCCATCACTGTTTTACCCTGTTTTATGGTTATTTAATTCTTGGTTAAAATATGATCACATTGCTGTACTGTAGATATGTTGTTTTATGTTCTACAGAATATATTGGCTCAGAATATTACAGCTACTAGGCTAATAGATAATCCTATTACAGAGACTCCTCATAAGATAAGGAAGTCTATTGTAAAAAGTGTTTTCATTATGAGACATAAGAACAAAGAGAAGTATAATCTGATCAATGTCTGATTGTATCAAAGTAGCCAGGTAGCCTCAGGGAGGTGTGACCACACCTATTATCCCTCTATGTGTATTGTGTGGCCAAATATGGGGGATGTGTATTGCCTGTGGAAAGAGATGTGTATATATACTTCTGCATAACAAAATAAAGACAGTATTCTTTGACTCCCATTTGAGTGTCGTCCAATACGGGAGGTTGGGGCTGGTGAGACTGCAGTGCTTCTTGGATATTTTACCGTATACCAGCGGAGATACTGGACTTCATGTTCCAACTCCGTTACATTTGGTGGCAGTGGTGGGATTGTTCCCACGGTCAGAAGGACAGCTACAGGAGACACCATTCCGTGGAGTTACAAATTGAGGGCAACGCTAGTATCTGTACAGCGCTCCTGGCTACAGCAGGATGGAACCGGCTAGTTTTCGGACAGCGTTCCATGATAAGGAGGAGGAGGCGGCCGCGGACTACAGGGATGCAGACAGAAAGGAACTCTGGTATGATGCCCTGGAAGATGCCCAATGGCAGCGAGGTGAGAGTCTTCCAGTGATGAGCAGCGGCTACAGAAGCGTGTGGCGATGCGGATGTATCTATTGGGAGAGCAGCCCCTGGATGAGTGGGTGACAAGACTAGAGACCCTGGTATGGTGAGAGATCTGGCTAGACAACGCATACCAGGCCCTCTGGTGGCATACCGTTCGACTTACCCCCTGGACGGCTGAACACGACTTACCGGAGGGGGATGATTATGATGGCCCGGGTTTATTATGGATGCCTTGGAGGACGACATTGATCTTGGCAGCACGGAGGGGTCTAGTTTTTGGGACATCTACGACTACCGGATGGGCATGTATGTCTGGGTTGACGAAGGCGAGGTGAGCAAAGACATGACCCACCTGGTAACAAGAGAGTGGGAGCTGGAGCAGGACTACCAACACCTGTTCAGCTTCGTGCAGCCCCAACCGACCCGACAAGCAGAACCAGACCTCATTGACTTGTCCTGGGATGACCTCCAGATGGCAGGTAGAGATGGGACCGAGGTCTCTCTACCGTCCCTACAGGGAGCCGAGGGTGTCGTCCTTCCTCCCCAGTGGCAGTGTGAACCACAGGGAGCAGAAGGTGTGGTCCTTCCTCCCCAGCGGCAGTGTGTACCCCAGGGAGCAGAAGGTGCCGTCCTTCCTCTCCAGCGGCAGTGTGTACCCCAGGGGGCCGAATGTGTTGTCCTTTCCCCCCAGCGGCAGTGTGTATCCCAGGGAGCAGAAGGTGCCGTCCTTCCTCCCCAGCGGCAGTGTGAACCACAGGGAGCAGAAGGTGCCGTCCTTCCTCCCCAGTGGCATTGTGTACCCCAGGGAGCAGAAGGTGCCGTCCTTCCTCCCCAGCAGCAGTGTGTACCCCAGGGGGCCGAAGGTGTCATCCTTCCCCCCCAGCGGCAGTGTGTATCCCAGGGAGCAGAAGGTGCCATCCTTCCTCCCCAGCGGCAGTGTGTACCCCAGGGAGCAGAAGGGGCCGTCCTTCCTCCCCAGTGGCATTGTGTACCCCAGGGGGCCGAAGGTGTCGTCCTTCCCCCCCAGCGGCAGTGTGAATCCCAGGGAGCAGAAGGTGCCGTCCTTCCTCCCCCGGTGGCAGTGTGTACCCCAGGGAGCAGAAGGTGTCGTTCTTCCTCCCCAGCGGCAGTGTGTACCCCAGGGGGCCGAAGGTGCCGTCCTTCCTCCCCAGCAGCAGTGTGTACCCCATGGAGCAGAGGGTGCCGTCCTTCCTCCCCGGTGGCGGTGTGTACCCCAGGGGGCCGAGGGTGTCGTCCTTCCCCCCCAGCGGCAGTGTGAACCCCAGGGAGCTGAAGGTGTTGCCCTCTCCCCCCAGCGACAGCTTACCCTAACAAGGGGAGACACCAGTCTCCCAGACGGCGCAGATGGGATCGTGGTCTCTGTGCCTGACCTACCGGGATGCTGGACAGCCTGTCCAGATCCCAACTACCCTCACTGGGACACCCGGAGGAGGGGGTAAGTACAAATTCCCCTCCCCAGCTAACTCCTAATGTGGCCCCAGGGTTAACAGAGGAAATGTTAACCCCCACTGACCCCCACCTTTCCCTGGCTACTGACCCGGAATATATCCCAAGTACCCCAGCAGAAGAGCTGACAGCGGGGCATAGTTCAGTCGATCTCTGCCCTCCCTTTGTCCCTTGTACAGAGCAGAATGTCCTGCAGGTTATACCAGCAGAAGAGCTGGCATCAGGGCAAAGTGCCGCTGGCCTCTGCTCCTCAAGTCCCCTCAGCGTGTTGCCCCATCCCCACAGCGAATTATCCAGGTGCCTGGTTAGACTTCCCCCCAAAGGAGAGATGTGTGACGAAGTGCCTTTCGCCACTTTGTCCTGGAGTGGACTTATTGCCAGCCCCCTGCCCTGTGACTATGGCCCTGGGACATATTGCCCTTTAAAAACAGTATTCGGCCATACCAGAGTGTATGTCACTCATTCTGGCCCTTTAAATACAGGGGGGTCATTCGGTACTTGCCCTGTGTGAGCGTTGATACCCCAGATAGCTATGCCATGGAGACCATTCATATAATGAAAGACTATGGGAAAGACTTTAGCTACATGGCAATTGAACTGTGTGAATAGGATCTGAGCGCTATTCTGTAGTTTTGTGCGCTCAGATCCCAGCTATCTGGGGATATGTGAAATGTCTGTGTGTTATGTGTAAAAGGTGACTTTATGTATTTTAAAGTGGTTTATGTTTTTTTGCAACCATGTGCTCAATGGAGTCTGCCTCTATCCCTGGATAATTGGATTACTTTCCCCATTATCTCCAGTATAGAGGCCTCTGTAAAACCTGTTTGTAAAATGTATTTTCCCTGTCCTTGAAATGTTTATTGCTGTGAATGCTGTATGAAGTGTGCGTTTGTTTTGTTCTTGAAATGTGAGTAAAGGTTAATTGCAGTAATGCTGATGGGTTGTCAAACTAGAGAATTGATCATCAAATACTTTTGTCCGGACATCCCCAGGCCGATCCGTTGGGATCAGACCGTGCATGCCGGCTTATGGTCACGGGGGAGGTCTGTAACGGAACCCATCACTGTTTTACCCTGTTTTATGGTTATTTAATTCTTTAAAATATGATCACATTGCTGTACTGTAGATATGTTGTTTTATGTTCTACAGAATATATTGGCTCAGAATATTACAGCTACTAGGCTAATAGATAATCCTATTACAGAGACTCCTCATAAGATAAATAAGTCTATTGTAAAAAGTGTTTTCATTATGAGACATAAGAAAAAAGAGAAGTATAATCTGATCAATGTCTGATTGTATCAAAGTAGCCAGGTAGCCTCAGGGAGGTGTGACCACACCTATTGTCCCTCTATGTGTATTATGTGGCCAAATATGGGGGATGTGTATTGTCTGTGGAAAGAGATGTGTATATATACTTCTGCATAACAAAATAAAGACAGTATTCTTTGACTCCCAATTGAGTGTCGTCCAATATGGGAGGTTGGGGCTGGTGAGACTGCAGTGCTTCTTGGATATTTTACCGTATACCAGCGGAGATACAGGACTTCATGTTCCAACTCCGTTACAACATACATCGTCCAATAAATGACCCCGAGTTTCATTTTCTTCAACATGCACTTTAATTTCTTTTGGATTAGTGCACCTTGAAAAAGGCACATAGAGTTGTCCATGTGCAAAAACTGGTTCCTTTAAAAAAAATCCCAACAGACTTAAAAGTTTGTCCTTGGGATTTATTGATGGTCATGGCAAATACCATGATAACTGGAAATTATCTCCTTTGAAGGACAAAAGGCAAACCACTCTCACTTGGAGCTAAATCAATTCTTGGTATAAAAACTCGTTCCCCTTTATGGGTCTAAGTTATAATTTCTGCATGTATAAAATGGTCTTTTAACTCATGCACAATTAATCTGGTCCCATTACAAAGTCCTTTTTTTGGATTCATATTTCGCAATAACATGACAATTGCGCCTTTTTTCAATTGTAAAATGTGTGGTGGCATTCCAGATGGTGTTAACGAATTAATAAATTCAATACTAAAATTCGATTCACTGTCTTTATCATCAGACAGAATCGAATCTGCACTGTAATAATTTTTTTGTGGTGCATTGATGTATTTTAAAATTTCGTTATTTACATTCAAGGCATCGATATTTTTTGGTGTTAATATCACTTTGTTTGCAATGTCTGAGTAATCCTCATTATTAGGAGTGTTAAGAAATATCAAACATTGAAACAGAAAAAAAAAAAAGGAACCCTTTTGTTAGTGCACACCTATGAATCTCAATCGTGTAAGAGACCCAGTTGATTAAAACTTAGCTTTTAATAATTTATTTAAAAATGGATGCTATAAAAGCTAAAAATTCAGACGCAGCATTGTGGTAACAGGAGGTGGAAAGGGGTATAGGGATATAATTGGACTGGACTTATTAAAATGGGTGTTGATACTCCTTTAGTATTGTCTTTAAGGTGCTATATTTAGGCTTAAAAAAGTGCTATAATAAAGTGCAATGATAAAGTGCTATAATAATAATGTGCTAGTAGTGCATGCAAAACATACTATGTTTTGCCCTGTTAGACTAAATTATACAAATATCTATTGTTCAGATGAATACTTAGTATTACTAAGGTGCTATATTGTGCTATAATGCAGGGGTATACTGCTGCCTCGTATTATTTTACAATATATCCCATATATAATTCCTCTTGGTTTCCTAATTTTGAACTCCTGTTGGGAGTAACTTGATGCTTCAGGGACCCTGTCTGGTTTGGATCTATATTTTATATATCACTGAGGCCCTGATAATCTATATTGCTCCTATAGCGTGGAGAACGCGGTTAGGACGCCTCGCGATGACGTCACTAACACGCGCCTTACGTTGCTGCGTCTCTCCCGACGCACGTTTCTCAATTTCTTCAGGGGTTACTCCCAACAGGAGTTCAATATTAGGAAACCAAGAGGAATTATATATGGGATATATTGTAAAATAATACGAGGCAGCAGTATACCCCTGCATTATAGCACAATATAGCACCTTAGTAATACTAAGTATTCATCTGAACAATAGATAATTGTATAATTTAGTCTAACAGGGCAAAACATAGTATGTTTTGCATGCACTACTAGCACATTATTATTATAGCACTTTATCATTGCACTTTATTATAGCACTTTTTTAAGCCTAAATATAGCATTTTAAAAACAATACTAAAGGAGTATCAACGCCCATTTTAATAAGTCCAGCCCAATTATATCCCTATACCCCTTTCCACCTCCTGTTACCACAATGCTGCGTCTGAATTTTTAGCTTTTAAAGCATCCATTTTTAAATAAATTATTAAAAGCTAAGTTTTAATCAACTGGGTCTCTTACACGATTGAGATTCATAGGTGTGCACTAACAAAAGGGTTCCTTTTTTTTTTTTTCTCTTTCAGTGTTTGATATGTATTTTTGACCCTCAGTGGCACCCTAAGTAAAAAGTCATTATACCCAATTACATCTAGAGCCACCATACCTATCCTGCTTGTGTTTAGAAATATGGCTGATATGAGGGATTCGTTGCAAACCATTTCTGACGGAATTTCAATGGTATCATTTGGTAAATGCTGTATTTCTGGATGTTTTCCTTCTCCGATTTTAATGAGCCAATCATTGAATTCATTTTGGCCTTCAGATCTCATATTTAATTCTAATTTGAGATGTGTAAATATTTGCCACAGTTTACTGGTCTTGATACATGTTTCAATGATCTCCGTTCTATTTCCGTGTCCAGGTAATGTTTGCCTAAAATCTCCTCCTAACAGCATCACCTTTCCACCAAATGGCAACTTATTATCCATCACTTCTTTTAAAAATCTGTAAATGCATTGCAATGCATGACATGACATCATTGTTGCCTCGTCTATGATAATTAGTTTAGTTAGTTTAAATTGTTTTGCTTGTAAGGAATTCAATCGAAAATCTGACACTGATGTTTCCAAAATGGTAACTGGCAACTTAAATCCACTATGCACAGTTCTACCACCATCTAACAAAAGTACAGCAATTCCAGTTGTTGCAAATGGCATAGCTATCTGACCCTGTGATCGAATATAACTCATCAAACAATTGTACAGATACGTTTTTCCTGATCCACCTGGGCCGTCTAGATCGAAATACCGGTCTTTGACCATTTCATCATCTGTAGCATTTGTGATGGCATGAAGTGCTTCTAACTGTAAAGTATTTAAAGTTGCCAGTTTTTCTTGGGTTTTTTGTTTTTGTAGCTCAGTATCATAATCATCAAATTTGATGTCATCTATAAGTCCTGGATCTGGTAAATTAAAACTTGCACAATTTAATCCATGAGCTAACAATATTTCTTGTATTTCCATCAATGTTTTTAACAGAGCTATTGGTTCTCTGTAAAGTTTCAAGAAATCTTCTGACATGTTTAATTTAAATGTTTCGCACAAAGTGAAAGCATCAGGTACATTGCAAAATATGCAAATGAATGCAAATTGTTGTCTCATTTGCTTTGGCATTTTACATAGTGCTGCTTCTTCCAGACACCTCTTTCATTCTGTATCATCACCTATGAAATTTGGATGTCTTGCAGCTAATAGGAATGTATCATAAACTATGTCATTCACTGTGCGTAAAATCTCAAAACTCTGTGCACCGGGAACATGTAGCAGAAGTAATCTTAAGCTGAAACGTTCAATGTCCCTTGGACTGATGGTATAAATGCATGGTATAATTTTATGTGCATCTCTTCTTCGTTGTCGCCATAGGCCATTTACAAATACATAGTGATATGGTATCTCTATGTATAAAAATTGTCTGGCCTACGTATCCTGAAAGTTTAATTTAAACCATGCAGTAAGTGTGGTATCTCTGTCTTCACTTTGATATAATGCAGTTCTTTCATTTCCTGCAGTAAAGCAAACCAACTGACTTTGAGGCAAATGTACAGCTAAACGATAGATAGCATGTGACTGATCATGCATCTCAAATTTCAAATGGCGCCACATTGCTTCAGGAGCACTCACATACCGAGCATCTAAATAATTTGATAGTTCATCATGTAAAATTGGATTTTCGTTTTCATTTGCAGCACCTTGTACAACAACTGTAGCTGCGTCATATCCTTTGTATATATATTTATACACATACCTAATTGATTTAATCGAAGTGCAAGCTTCCACATTGATGTGTGCATTGTACTTGATGAGCAAATGTGGATTGTATGGAACGACAAATCTATTATCAACCTTTTGGCCATGGATAATAGCTGTTTGTCCTTGTGTTCTTTTATGCAAAGGATATCCATCACAATTTGCATACATTTGCATTTGAAATTGTTTTGGAAATTCTTTAGTACATTTTTTATTTTCCATACATGGTGAATTAGGATTCATCTCTCCACATGGGCCATGAATCATTCTATGTGTAACAATCTCCCAAAGTTTTGTATATTTTTCTTGGTCTGGCAATTGTGCGGAAATTACTGAATCCACTCTCTCTGCAGTATTCAACTTATCTTTTTCCTGCAGTATTAAAAGTATGTGAGCATGTGGCAGTCCTCTTTTTTAAAATTCAATGCTGTAAACAAAAGCCACACATTGTCCAAATAAGTGTGCTTTAGCGATATCATGTATTAATGAATTGAGTTCGATTTTGAATACTCTTGCCACTAAATCTGGTCAGAAGTAGTTTGTTCCAGATTCAAATTTTCCTTGATCTCTGGCCATTGTGAATTACATGTGAATGTAATAAATAAATCTGGTTTTCCAAATTTTGTGACAATAGCCATGGCATCATTATACCTTTCTTGCATATTGCGAGGAGGTCCTTGGAAAGTGGATGGCAAAATACTTGCTCTTCCAGCTGGAATGTCTCTGTTGGAAGCTTAATCTGCCACATAATCCATTAATCCACAATACTGTTCTACTCGTAATTCATTTTGTTGAAATTTAATGAAATTTAGATTATTGGCTTCAACTTGTATATATGAATCAATAATCCATTGTTGAGTGAGTTTGCCTCCATGTAAAATTGGATTAAAACAATCCCTGATAGCAGTTTGTGCCACTTTATATTCCAGCATGGGAATATTAGATCTAATATGAAATTTAGTATTGGGATAACTTTCCAATATGTAATTTTGGTTCCCATCCAGGTTCCCCATTTGGAAAAAATGGGATATGTCATTGGATCCAAAGTACAGCTTAATATATTTATGTTTATAAAAGGTTGGTCTTCATTGCGTGGATATATTCTAATATCTCGCTGAAAAGGTGGTTTACCATCTTCATTTTTAAAGACCATGACAACCTCATTTAC
Source organism: Discoglossus pictus (assembly GCA_027410445.1). Lineage (NCBI taxonomy): Eukaryota > Metazoa > Chordata > Amphibia > Anura > Alytidae > Discoglossus > Discoglossus pictus. The sequence continues at coordinate 1,206,412 of CM050168.1, forward strand.
TGTTGGTAAATGAAACCGTCTTTGATCATTGTTGCAATTTCTTTTTAACATCATATTTACTCTTGGAATTGTCAATTGATGTCTTTCATCATGTTCCTGTTGTTCTTTTTCAACCTCTGCTAATTGTTTGTATGCTTGACTGTATGGGTTTTTTGCCATAATTTTATCCAGCTGTTCAAAGACTATGCGCAAACAGGATGCATCACTCTTTGTTCAACAGCTTCCATTGTATCTGAGACATATAACTGCAAATTTCCTTTGCTCTCCTTCTTGTGGGTGTAAATGTGAAGTTTGGTGGTAAATTTGTCCTTGAACTCTAAAACAATATGGACCATGTCCTGGGACATTTTCTGCTATTGTAGCACCCATAGAAGCAAATGAAATTGCACTGTTATAAGACCTTATGTTTTTTTTTAATTGGTAATGGGAATGGGTGACTTTTCTCAGTCAGTTGGTCTTTCCGTGAGAAAATGATAGGCCCCACAAAACTGACAAACAACATTGAGTAATCCACAATGAGTCGCTGGCTGTGTTTTGTGCTTTTCGGGGTCGTGTAGCCCCATTTTCATTTTTTTCGTCCGTCATTTTTTTCTCGTTTTAACTGATTTTCAAGTGCCAAAACTACTTAAATTCTACATAAATTCGCATTTCACCTCACTGATGTCCTGGCTGTTTTCCCGTGCTATCGGTGATGTTTTTGTTGTATTTTTTGTTTTATTTTTTGTGTTTTTGTTGTATTTTTGTTTGCGTGTTCAGCCGTTATTTTCGTATTTTTCCTAAGTCCCGCGTCTCGTATTTTGTTTTTCTAAGTTGCGTGTTCGCGAGCCTCCCACAGCGAGGGTAACCGTAGCACTTTGGCAATGAGCACCGCGTATCGAGCCGTTAAACCGTAGCACTTTGGCAATGATCGCGATAAGCAGCGGAACCAAAACAATTAAAAAACACTAAATACACACAAAAAAATAACAAAAAGGTCACTTACAGCATGGGGAACCAGGCAGGACATCTGGGAGTGAGCTGGAAGTCCAATTTAGCGACTACATTTTACGAAACAAAATTACACATTTACGCATTAACACACATTTCCCGCCTTTGTCCCGCGGGACCTCAGATTTCCCGCCTAAAACAACGCATTTGTCTCGCGGCACAGCGGATTTCCCGCCTAAAACAACGCATTTGTCTCGCACACAAAGCCTATATATAGGGCACACTTGACACATAACTGACACTTTCTCCTCAGGTGATGACAGTCTGACTGGACACTTTCTGATGCCGGAAAATCTCAAGAGATTGTTAGCTCTTCAGGATACTGCTTTATCAATATTACATTAAAAAAGGTAAATATATTTAATAAACATTAATTATTAAATTATTATTAATTAATTATAAAATAAATAAAAAAATGTGAGGAAATGTATTTAATTAAAAAATAATATCGTGCTTACCTGTGTGAAAGAATTGTAAATAACATTCATAATGTACTTTAATTAATTAATTAATCATTACTAATCATTAATATCAAAAATGGTTAACAATTAAGAATGTGCATAAAAAAGGAACACATTGATTCATTAATTATTAATGTACATTATTTTAATAATTAAGTTGTTATATATCGTGCTTACCTGTGTGAAAGAATTGTAAATAACATTCATAATGTACTTTAATTAATTAATCATTAGTAAAAAATAAAAAAAAACATGTATACTTATGCTTACATCTTGACGTTACATTTAGTCAGACATTACTTTAATATTAATGAACATTAATTCATTCTTATTTCATTAGTAATGTACAGTATTTTAATAATTCAGTTGTTACATACTCATTATAAAAGATCCCCCCCCCCAAAAAAAGGGAAGAGACTCATGCTTACATCTTGACGTTATATTTAGTCAGACATTAATTTAACTTTAATGCACATTAATTGAGTCTTATTTGAAGACTAACAGGAATATTGATTGTATGTTTTTAAGCTATGCTAACATATATGTGTTCATGATGATTGATTGATATATTCATTTCATGTTTTTAATCTATGAAAAAATATCTCTGTTCAGTCTGATTGATTGATACGGATGAAGCAACATATTCATTTTACAATTTTGTATACTTGCAGTGGAGCTGTAGCTGAATGAACAGAGACTGTGACGTTTGGACCCATTGAAAATCATAAGGATAATCTTGACAAGTACAGAATTTTATTATATTACTACAGCAAGATATTCAGGAATATGCTTTTAAGTTTTTAATCTATCCAAATATATTTCTGTTGATGCTGATTGAATGATATGGATGAAGCAAAATATTAAAAAGATTCACATTTTTATTTAACAGTTTCATTGGATCTGCAACTGAATCAACACACAGCGTGACGTTTGCAGCCTTTGAACAACGTCATGATCATCTTCACAGGTATAACATTTAATTCTGTAGTGATGGAACAAAAAAGGCTATATTATATTTTGTGAAAATGGAGAGTACTTATTGAGTCATTAACGTAAAATAATTAGTCATCAGTTAAGAACAATTTTTAACATGCACTTATGTAAAGTTGAAAAGAGAATACTAATTAATAATAATATTTTTAAAAAAAAGAAGCTTAGAACACTTGCGAAAAAAGTAATTCAATGTATGCAGTGAAGTCAATAAAGAATGAATGGAATTGAAGATTAATAATAAATATGTATATGTGCAGCTCTTTCTTATTTAATATATGTCAATAAAAAACTTTGAAAAATGGTTTCATTTATTTCATTGTAAAAAAGTACAAGATTTTAAAATGCTTGATTAGTTCATTCATCAACTTTAATGTAAGTAAAAAAAAATATGTACACAAAACAATGAACAAACAATAATTATATCTCTATTTACAATTACAGATTAAAATGGCGGATAATGGAGAAGACAAAATTGAACGCAAAAGAAGATTGGCAAGGTAAAGGCAGCAAAGGTAGAGTTCAAGGTCAAATTTACCACGAACTTCACATTTACACCCACAGGAAAGAGAGCAAAGGAAATTTGCACAATTATATGTCTTAGATACAATGAAAGCATTGGAACAAAGAATGACGCTTCCAGAAAATAAACAGTGTTTGCGCATAGTCTTTGAACAGCTGGATAAAATTATGGCAAAAAACCCATACAGTCAAGCATACAAACAATTAGCACAGCTTGAAAAAGGAACATGCTCAAAGACATCAGTTCCCTACACCAAGAGTAAATATGGTGTTAAAAAGAGCTCGCAACACTGATCAAAAAAGATATAATTTACCTACAGTTAATGAGGTTGCCATGGTGTTTAAAAATGAAGATGGTGAACCACCTTTTCAGCGGGATATTAGAATATATCCACGCAATGAAGAACAGCCATTTATCAACATAAATATATTAAGCTGTAATTTAGATCCAATGACATATCCCATTTTCTTTCCAAATGGGGAACCTGGATGGGAACCAAAATTACAATTGGAAAGTTATCCCAATACTAAACTTTGCCTTAGATCTAATATTTCCATGCTGGAATATAAAGTGGCACAAACTGCTATCCGCGATTGTTTTAATCCAATTTTACATGGAGGCAAATTCACTCAACAATGGATTATTGATTCATATCTACAAGTTAAAGCCAATAATCTAAATTTCATTAAATTCTAACAAAATAAATTAAGAGTAGAACAGTATTGTGGATTAATGGATTATGTTGCAGAATTAGCTTCCAACAGAGACATTCCAGCTGGAAGAGCAATTATTTTGCCATCCACTTTCCAAGGATCTCCTCGCAATATGCGAGAAAGGTATAATGATGCCATGGCTATTGTCACAAAATTTGGAAAACCAGATTTATTTATTACATTTACATGTAATCCACAATGGCCAGAGATCAAGGAAAATTTGAATTTGGGACAAACTACTTCTGACCGACCAGATTTAGTGGCAAGAGTATTCAAAATCAAACTCAATTCATTAATACATGATATCACTAAAGCACACTTATTTGGACAATGTGTGGCTTTTGTTTACACCATTGAATTTAAAAAAAAAAAGGACAGCCACATGCTCACATACTTTTAATACTGCAGGAAAAAGATAAGTTGAATACTGCAGAGAGAGTGGATTCAGTAATTTTAGCAGAATTGCCAGACCAAGAAAAATATAACAAACTTTGGGAGATTGTTACACATAGAATGATTCATGGCCATGTGGAGAGATGAATCCTAATTCACCATGTATGGAAAATAAAAAATGTACTAAAGAATTTCCAAAACAATTTCAAATGCAAACTGTGATAGATATCCTTTGTATAAGAGAACACAATGACAAACAGCTATTATCCGTGGCCAAAAGGTTGATAATAGATTTGTCGTTCCATACAATCCACATTTGCTCATCAAGTACAATGCACACATCAATGTGGAAGCTTGCACTTTGATTAAATCAATTAAGTATGTGTATAAATATATATACAAAGGATATGACACAGCTACTGTTGTTGTGCAAGGTGCTGCAAATGAAAATGAAAATCCAATTTTACATGATGAACTATCAAATTATTTAGATGCTCAGTATGTGAGTGCTCCTGAAGCAATGTGGAGCCTTTTGAAATTTGAGATGCATGATCGGTCACATGCTATCTATCGTTTAGCTGTACATTTGCCTGAAAGTCAGTTGGTTTGCTTTACTGCAGGAAATGAAAGAACTGCATTAGATCAAAGTGAAAACAGAGATACCACACTTACTGCATGGTTTAAATTAGACTTCCAGGATACGCAGGCCAGACAATTTTTATACATAGAGATACCATATCACTATGTTTTTGTAAATGTCGATGGCGACAACGATGAAGAGATGCACATAAAATTATACCACGCATTTATACCGTCAGTCCAAGGGACATTGAACGTTTCAGCTTAAAATTACTTCTGCTACATGTTCCCGGTGCACAGAGTTTTGAGCATTTACGTACAGTCAATGACATAGTTTATGATACATTCCTATTAGCTGCAAGACATCAAAACTTCATAGCTGATGATACAGAATGGGAGAGGTGTCTGGAAGAAGCAGCACTATGTCAAATGCCAAAGCAAATGAGACAACAATTTGCATTCATTTGCATATTTTGCAATGTACCTGATGCTTTCACTTTGTGGGAAACAAATGCTACAGATGATGAAATGGTCAAAGACAGGTATTTCTAACTAGATGGCCCAGGTGGATCAGGAAAAACTTATCTGTACAATTGTTTGATGAGTTATATTCGATCACAGGGTCAGATAGCTATGCCATTTGCAACAACTGAAATTGCGGCACTTTTGTTAGATGGTGGTAGAACTGTGCATAGTGGATTTAAGCTGCCAGTTCCCATTTTGGAAACATCAGTGTCAGATATTTGACTGAATTCCTTACAAGCAAAAACATTTAAACAAACTAAACTAATTATCATAGACGAGGCAACAATTATGTCATGTCATGCACTGCAATGTATTGACAGATTCTTAAAAGAATTGATGGATAATAAGCTGCCATTTGGTGGAAAGGTGATGCTGTTAGGAGGAGATTTTAGGCAAACATTACCTGTTGTGCCACATGGAAATAGAACAGAGATTATTGAAACATGTATCAAGACCAGTAAACTGTGGCAAATATTTACACATCTCAAATTAGAATTAAATATGAGATCTGAAGGCCAAAATGAATTCAATGATTGGCTCATTAAAGTCAGAGAAGGAAAACATTCAGAAATACAGCATTTACCAAATGATACCATTGAAATTCCATCAGAAATGGTTTGCAATGAATCACTCACATCAGCCATATTTCTAAACACTCCTAATAACGAGGATTACTCAGACATTGCAAGCAAAGTGATATTAACATCAAAAAATATCGATGCCTTGAATGTAAATAACTAAATCTTAAAATACATCAATGTAATACAAAATAATTATTACAGTGCAGATTCAGTTCTGTCTGATGATAAAGACAGTGAATCGAATTTTAGTATCGAATTTATTAATTCATTAACACCATCTGGAATGCCACCACATATTTTACAATTGAAAAAAGGTGCAATTGTCATGTTATTGCGAAATATGAATTCAAAAAAAGGACTTTGTAATGGGACCAGATTAATTGTGCATGAGTTAAAAGACCATTTTATACATGCAGAAATTATAACTTAGACCCATAAAGGTGAACGAGTTTTTATACCAAGAAATGATTTAGCTCCAAGTGAGAGTGGTTTGCCTTTTGTCCTTCAAAGGAGACAATTTCCAGTTATCATGGCATTTGCCATGACCATCAATAAATCCCAAGGACAAACTTTTAAGTCTGTTGGAATTTTTTTTAAAGGAACCAGTTTTTGCACATGGACAACTCTATGTTGCTTTTTCAAGGTGCACGAATCCAAAAGAAATTAAAGTGCATGTTGAAGAAAACGAAAGTGAGGGTCATTTATTGGACGATGGATGCGTTTACACCAAAAACATTGTCTAATATTAAGTTTTGGAAAGATAGAGGACAGTGGTTTCATTTCCATGACAACATTTTATGGTACTCAATATGATTGCACAAAAACAATATTTCAAGTAAAACTCTATAGAATGGACAAAAAAACATAGAGTGGTTTGACTTTCAGTACAAAATTTAAGTACTCTGGGACTCTTTAAATAGGGGATTACTATTTCACTTATGAAACTCTATGTGACATTTGCACAAAGGACAAACAGAACAAAAAAAAAAAAAAAACGACAACAAAAACAACAGTAAAACATCCTTAAACATATTGGAATGGGTTAAAAGTTTAATATTAACATGATTGGCCCCACAAAACAATTATCTGACATTTTCGTGACTTCCAAGAGTTAAATGTTATTGTTTGATGTTACGATTTCATATGTTAAATATGTGTATTTTAAATGTTTTGGACAGTTAGTTAAATATTATATATGTGTTATAGTCAAACATGTTTATTATTATAAAGTTGCAGTATTTCATAATAATTAGAATTTTATCATTTAAAGACAGAGTATTGATTCAGGGAGTAATCCGATTGCCAGTTAATGGGGTCAGGAAGGAATTCATTTTTTTCCCTCTTTGATACAATTGGCCAAGTTTTAATGGGGTTTTTTATTGTTTGCCTTCCTCTGGATTCAATGCTAATTTAGTTTAACAAGAGTTTACATTTTTTTTAAAAAAATTATAAAAAGCATGTTATTGTTAAAACAATTTAGTTACTCTAAGTTAATATAGTCCGCAGTTACAATATGTATGCATGAAAAATTAACACATTATTATATTGTTATTATATATATCACAATTAAAAGACTGAAGATCGAATAAAAAAATTGAAACATGTTGGTTAAATATAAGTTGAAAGTTAAAAAAAAAAAAAGTAAAAAAAAAATTGTGTATTTATTTTTAGATAAGAAAAAAGGGGACAAATGTAGCAGACTCATATTGTGTTGCAAAAATTTTTCACAACATTTACATTTTATTGACCGTCATTTTTTGACGGGCAAGTCGCTAGTTATATTATAATTGTCAAACTGTGATATGTTGTGACGCTTGCGAGCCTCGCAAAGCAAGCAGTTTAGGCATCCTAGCATGCGGGACTTAGGCTGAAAGGAGCGCCAAAGATTCTCCTGCGAGCCTCGCAAAGCAAGGTGAGCAGTTGAAGCATTGAAACACCCGGGACTTGGGCTAAATGAGCGAGGCAAGCAGTTGAGGCATGCAAGACTTAGCTAAAAAAATCCGACCTCGGAATCGCGGAGGCAAAAAAATCCGACCTCGGAAAAATACAAAGTTAACAGCTGAACCGTGGAAATCGAAAAACATGAAAAATTATAAAAAATAAATTAAAAGACACACACAGCACAGGGAGAGAGCCAGGATGCCTGGGAGTGAGGTTGCAAGCGATTTGGAGCCTTATTCGAAAATAAACCAAACAGCCTTCAGCGCATAACACTCAAACATACAGAACACACACAGAGGAGAAACACACAGGGAAGGGACGGGGGGAGATGGTGGAAAGAGACACATGCCATTCACCAAGCACAAAAGTTGCAGGTTAACAAACCCTGCAATGAGCGGGCAGTAGAGTAGGCGAGAGGAAATACTCGCAATGAAGAAGCAAAAGCCTCACATTGTGTGGCAAACAGCATTGTATGGCTTACAATTTTATTGCTGTCATTTTTGACGGGCAAGTCGCTAGTATTATATAAATTTAAATATAAAATAATAAAAATTCTACATCAGAAAAAATAAGCACAAATGCAACACACGATTAAGTGATTAGATGAGTATTAGATCTGCCTGATTTGTGAATTGGAACAAACCTGATAGGTGGGTAAGACGCTTTGTTTGCTTAGCTTGCTGTAAATGTAAATACTGGAACTTAAAGAAAAGCTGAAGAATTTCCTCTTGCCACTTTGTGTCTTGCAGAAGGTCAGGACAGAAGAGGAGAAAACAAAATCCCTTTCTCTATTCAATGTTAATTTTCCCACACCCGGCCCGCCAGGGTCCTGAACCCGGCCCCACCTGCCCCTTCCCCCAGACCCCTACGTCTCTTTGTGTCTCCACAGCTGCAGCCCCTGCTGACACCTCCTAGTCATCTGACTAGGCAGAGCAGGGGCTGACCCAGGGAGGAGCCGCCAGAGGGAGGAGCCACCCACCGGCAGCATGAACGCAAGGTAAGGCAAGGGGCCAGTGAGGGAGAGAGACAGACATAGACAGACAAGGGCGAGTGAGGTAGAGAGACAAGGGGAGTGAGGGAGGGAGAGTGACAGACAAGGGGGAGTGAGGGAGAGAGAGAGACAAGGAGGAGTGAGGGAGAGCTTGAGATAGACAGACAGACAAGAGGGAGTGATCGAGCGACAGACAGACAGACAAGGGGGAGTGAGGTAGATAGACAAAGGGAGTGATGGAGAGAGAGAGACAGACAGGCAAAGGGGAATGATTTAGAGAGGCTAGGGAAGTGAGGGAGAGAGAGAGAGAGAAAGACAGACAAGGGGGGGTGAGGTAGAGAGACAAGGGGAGTGAGGGATAGAGAGAAAGACAAAGGGGAGTGAGGGAGGGAGAGAGACAGACAGGCAAAGGGGTATGATGTAGAGAGGCAAGGGAAGTGAGGGAGAGAGAGAGAGAGAAAGACAGACAAGGGGGGGGGGTGAGGTAGAGAGACAAGGGGAGTGAGGGATAGAGAGAAAGACAAAGGGGAGTGAGGTAAAGAGACAAGGGGAGTGAGGGAGGGAGAGAGACAGACAGGCAAAGGGGAATGATGTAGAGAGGCAAGGGAAGTGAGGGAGAGAGAGAGAGAGAGAAAGACAGACAAGGGGGGGGGTGAGGTAGAGAGACAAGGGGAGTGAGGGATAGAGAGAAAGACAAAGGGGAGTGAGGTAAAGAGACAAGGGGAGTGAGGGAGGGAGAGAGACAGACAGGCAAAGGGGAATGATGTAGAGAGGCAAGGGAAGTGAGGGAGAGAGAGAGAGAGAAAGACAGACAAGGGGGGGGGGGGTGAGGTAGAGAGACAAGGGGAGTGAGGGATAGAGAGAAAGACAAAGGGGAGTGAGGTAAAGAAACAAGGGGAGTGAGTGAGGGAGAGAGACAGACAGGCAAAGGGGAATGATGTAGAGAGGCAAGGGAAGTGAGGGAGAGAGAGAGAGAGAGAGAAAGACAGACAAGGGGGGGGGGGGGTGAGGTAGAGAGACAAGGGGAGTGAGGGATAGAGAGAAAGACAAAGGGGAGTGAGGTAAAGAGACAAGGGGAGTGAGGGAGGGAGAGAGACAGACAGGCAAAGGGGAATGATGTAGAGAGGCAAGGGAAGTGAGGGAGAGAGAGAGAGTGAGAGAGAGAGAAAGACAGACAAGGGGAGTGGGGAATAGAAAGACACAGGAAGACATACAAGGGGGGGTGAGGTAGAGAGACAAGGGTAGTGAGGGAGAGAGAGAGATAGACAGACAGACAAGGGGGGTGAGGGAGAGACAGACGGACAGACAAGGGGCAGTGAGGTAGATAGACAAGGGGAGTGAGTGAGGGAGAGAGACAAGAGAGTGAGGAATAGAAAGACAGACAAGGGGGCGTGAGGTAGAGAGACAAGGGAGTGAGGAATAGAAAGACAGACAAGGGGGCGTGAGGTAGAGAGACATGGGCAGTGAGGGAAAGAGACATGGGGGGAGAGAGGAAGAAAAAGATAGAAAGGAGAGAGAGGAGGGAGGGAGATGGACAGAGACAGAGAGAAAGTGATAGGGATGGAGAGAGAAATGGAGATAGGGAGGGGGAGAGAGAGGAGAGATAAAGATGAAGAGGAGAGAGAGAGAAGAAAGAGGGAGAGCGAGAGAGAAGGGAGAGGGAGGTGTAGATATAATGAAAGGAGAGAGAGGGGGATGAGAAAGGAGAGAGAGATGAAGGAAGATAGAGCGGGAGAGAGAGAGAGAGAGAGAAGGAGAGAGAGACGGGAGAGGGAGAAGGGGGAGAAGTGGAGAGAGACAGAAGGGAGGAGAGGAAGAAGGGAATGACAGAAGTTAAAAGGAAAAGGGGAGAAGGAGAGGGAGAAAGTGAGAAGGAGAGAGAGCAAGAAGGGAGATGGAGAAGAATTCGAAAGAGGGAGCAGGGAGAGGGAAAAGAGAAAGGGAGTAGTAGAGAGAGGGAGAAGGGAGAAAGAGAAGTAGAGAGAGGAAACAGAGAGAAGGGAAAAGGAAAGATAGGAACAAGGGTCAAGGGAGAGAGAATGAAAAGAGAGGCAGTAAGAAGCAAGAGGGAGAGCAAGGGTGAAGGAGAGACAGAAGAGAGGGAAAGGGGAGAGGAAGAGGGAGTAGGGAGATGATATTGAGAGAGAGGGAAGAGGGAGAAGGGTGCAAGAGAAGCAGAGAGAGGGAGAGAGGAAAAAGGGACACTTGAGAGAAAGAAGGAGAGGGATAAGTAGCAAGAGGGAGAGGAAGGGAGAAGGCGAGATAGAAGAGAGGTTATAGGTGTCATGAATCACCCAGGGGCCATATTGGCTTTGGTGTGAACTATGCTGGGGCCATTTTGTGACTGGCAGCAGTGGCCATTTTGGGCTGGGTTATCTTCCACATGCTGTTGCCATGTGGAAGAACAAAAGATTTGGGCACAAAGTTACTGCTTGTAAATGGTATGAATAAGGGGTTCCACTGTCACCATTAAATAAAGTCAGCATTACTGCATAAAATGGATTGACGTGGAAAACTTGCCCCACCCTGATACCATGTGGGAATAGGGAAATATGGTTATGGGTTATAATATGTTAGTATTATATTGTATATTGTATTGTGGAGTGATAGCTATGTTTTAATTAGTCAACCCTCCCCCATTGTATAAACTCTCAGTCAGGAGTTGGCCATATGGTCCTTAGTATAAACAAAGAGATTTGCCAGACTGCCAGGCACCGCAGGACAATGGTATAGTATGGGGTTTCCCAACCACAAGCCCAGGGGCATAGTTCAAGAGCTAATACAGGATGTTTCCAGTCTGAGACCCAGACCAAAATGAACTAGTAGCCACGCCTGGGGAAGGCCCTGGGGGAGGAGACTAATAAGTTCCCACAAAATACTTCTGTGAGAATGGCCAGAGGGGAATGAGGGTTTGACTAAGAGTAGCCACTCCCTCCACTGTGTGTGTGTGAAATGTTTTAAATATGTTGTTCCAAAATAAAACGTGGTTCATAATTTTCATCAAGACGTGGCGTGTAGATGTATTATTTACCCGGGGACATATGCTTGCAGTAAGATTCGTCAGACTTACTGTCAATATTGCTCAGTCTAAACCAAGGGCTGAGACATGATGTTCCTGTACTCAAAGCTACTCCAAGGTCCAGAGTAACCCAAATCCGGTCAGCAGACCCCAGCCAGAGAGTGGGTCGTGACAATAGGGAAAAGGAAGAGGGAGAAGGGACGAAAAAAAAGGGAGGGATATATATATATACTGTATAGGAACTTTTTCATATTTTTTCAAACTATAGTCCGGCCCCCAACAGTGTCTGAGGGACAGTAAACTGGCCCCCTGTTTAAAAAGTTTGAGGACCCCTGCTTTAGATCATCTGTTTTCATTCAAAATTATTTTTGGTATAAAAACAATTTTAAACGAATGATAAATAACTTGAGTGGCCCTTTAATGCAAAGTTCATTTATAATCACTCTCAGCCACTCGGTGGCGCTGTCATTGATTGCTGGTACCATTAAACGATATTAACTGCTCGCGCTCCCAGACATCCTGTGATTGATAATAACCAGCGAGGGATAATAAATCAAACACATAAATTGTGTAGAATAATAAATAGATCAGTCACGTCCCCGGGGTTACACGGTTAATGAGCAAATCAATTAAATCCTCGATGTTACTCTTCAGTAATAAGAATCCCCTGCGCGGGGAACGCTATCCAGAGAAAAACAAACTACCGGGAAAACCATAGAAAGGGCGATATTCCCATATCCCGTATTTAGAGACGAAAAGACCCGAATTCTGTGAGAAAATTGTGCTTAATCCTTACTTTTAAATATATCTGTATTACTAATAGTTTTCCAAAGGGAATTCCTTACAACGTACAGATAAATATATAGCAATAATGTACATATATATATATAGGGTAGGGGCTACCGACAGCGACCTTGAGTAATTATTTATAGAAAGGTAATCTGATTGCCCCAGGATAATCAGCCCGTATACAGAGTTTTGGCTATTGACTTATAGAACCACCTACCTTGTAGATTGTTGTTCTTGCTTAGTCATTCAGTCATGTCCGGCTCTCAGTGACCCTATGGACAGCAGAACGACAGGCACATCTGTCAGCCAATGCCCCTCAAGTAGCACTTTGGCAATGAGCGCTCATTGCTGGCTCGCCTCGGATAGCGAGGCGAGCCGTTAAACCGTAGCACTTAGGCAATGAGAGGCAATTAGCGCCAAAGGCGCTCATTGCTGGCGAGCCGTTAAACACGTCATACGCACGACTTAGAAAAAAAAAACACCTCAGAACCAACCTTAACGTAACAAACACCCACACGCACTAAAAATACAACTATAACGGCCGACCCGCGCGCAACTAAAAACAGTGAAAACACACCAAATACTCACAAAAACTACATAAAAAGCTTACCCATAGCAAGGGGGTTGGAACCCAGGACCTCTGAAAGTGAAGTTACACCTCCATTTAAATCCAAATTCCTGAGTTCAAACACACGAAAATCCTCTAAGCGAAAGAATAAATGTCCGCCGAAAAAAACGAACACAAGGCTCACAGCCCAGCCACGTACAACTTACCCAAGAAGGGATCTGAGATAAGCTCGGAAACCCGCATTAACCCCACCGGATCTGAGATAAGCTCAGAGCCTTGCATTAACCCCACATTAACCATCGCAGTGGGGGTCCCAATTGCACGCGATCGGAGACCACCGCTTCAATGAAAATTCTAAATTCCTGCGTTACAGGTCCTTAAAGGACCCGTTGTAAAAAAAAACAAATATACACTATCACCCTGTCAATCATGGGGGTCCATACAGACCCTCATAAGCCTCTATTTAACCCCATCAGTCCCATAAGGGTATATTAAGACCATTATGGGCCTGTTACAACACTACATTAACCACATAAGTGCCATGATGGTCCTCAAGGTATAAACACTACACTTCACTATACCCCCACAATAAAACATTAAATATCAACTAAACACCCTCTACACTAACCTATTAACACCTACACTACCTACCTACCCCCTAATAACCCCCACCACTCTAATTACAGAAAATAAAAAAGCCTAAAGTCACAAAATACAAAAACAAATCTACATTACATAAAATAAAAAACCTAAGTCACAAAAAATAAAAAAGGAACATTACAGAAAATAAAAAAAAAACATTACATCCCCCCCCCCCCCTTCACTACAGAAAAAAAAATTACACACCTGAAAAGGAAATACATATAATACATACAATACAAATACAATACAATACAAATACAATACAATACAAATACATACAATTAAATACAATACAATACAATACAATACAAATACATACAATTAAATACAATACAATACAATACAATACAAATACATACAATAAAATACACCCCTATTTAATATACATCACACAATCTATCTAAATAAATACCATAATCTAATATACATCCTATCTATATAATAATACATCCCCAATCTCTCTAAATAAATACCACAATTTAATATGCAATACATTCTATGCTATCTATATAAAACACATACCCCTAGCTAACATACAGTAAATGCTATCTATGTATAAAATAATCTAAGTCTAAGCTAAAATAAAATAATTAAGACCACTTACCTTTGCAGATGTCCATTCAGATCAGCCACCTACGGAAAAAAAAAAAAAAATTGTGCAACACGTTTACACTACATAAATAAACATTCTATACATTCTAAATATTCTACTCGCCTTTCCGGCATGTCCCGTCCTTATTCTTTTGACTTTCTTCGGAGCGGCACCTGCTAAAAAAAACACAAAATTAATACACATACATAAACACAAAATAAACATAATCTACAATGTACATTGTACTTACCTCCCTGCAATGTCTCCGGCCTCCTCTGGATCCTATTCTGCCCCGCCCTGTATATAAAAAAATAAAAAATATATACTTACATCCGCACTCACGGACATCCCCGACGCTAATGAGGCTCCCGGAGACTTTTCCGGAAGAAAATAGGCAATGGCGCCTTTTGATTGGTTTAAAACGCTGTCTATCAAATTCACCCAATCAGGAGGCGCCAATGTGTGAACGAATCAAAAAGGGATACACCCTAAAATCCCTCTCTGATTGGATAATGCACCTGTCAATCTTTATTTAGACCAATCACAAGGCGCAGATGCCTTCAGCCAATCACAATGGAATACACCCCCACAGGGTGATTGGTTAGAGCATCTGCGCATTCTGATTGGTTGCACTGACAATAGCCAATCACAATGGAATACACCCCCACGTACTGATTGGTGAAGGATTTGCGCATTCTCATTGGCTATTGTTAATATCAATCAATATTACAGCCAATGAGAAGGCGCAGATGTCTTCACCAATCAGTACGTGGGGGTATATTCCATTGTGATTGGCTGATGGCAATAAAGCCTTAGGATTGGTTCAAATAAAGATTGACAGGTGTGTTATCCAATCAGCGTGGTATTTTGGGGTGTATACTTTTTTCATTGGTTCACAATTGGGGTCTTCTCATTTGCTGAATTTGATAGACAGCCTTTTCAGCCAATCAGAAGCCGCCATTGCCAATTTTATTCTGGAACACTCCGTAGGAAGCTCATTAGCGTCGGAGACATCCGCCAGGGTGGATGTGTGTCGTTTTTTTTTTTATGCGCGGATGCTTCCGGAGCAGAACAACAGGAGGCCGGAGACATCGCGGGGAGGTAAGTATAATGTAGATTGTGTTTATTTCGCTTTGTTTTAGGTTTATGTATCTGTGCTAATGTTATGTTTTTTTTTTAACAGGAGCAGCGCCGCAGAGGCAAACATGGAGGATGACGTGACATGCTGGGACGTGACATGCTGGAAAGGGACATGCTGGAAAGGTGAGTATAATATTTAGAAAGTTTCCAATGTTTAGTTATTTCATGTAAACGTGTTGTATTAATTTTTTTAATCTTTTTTACCGTAGGTTGGTGATCTGAAGAAACATCTCAAAGGTAAGTGGTCTTAATTATTTTATTGTAGCTTAGAATTAGGGTTGCTATATATAGATAGCATGTATTGTATATTAGATAGATAGGGGGATGTATTATTAGATAGTATTGTATATTAGATAGTGGGATGTATATTACATTACATAGTGGGATGTATATTACACAGTGGGATGTATATTACATAGTGGGATGTATATTAGATAGGGGTGTATTGTATTGTATTTAATTGTATTGTATTTAATTGTATTGTATTTTATTTAATTGTATTGTATTGTATTATATGTATTTCCTTTTCAGGTGTGTAATTTTTTTTTAAATGTAGTGAGGGGGGGGGTTGTAATGTATTTTTTTATTTTCTCTAATGTTCCTTTTTTTATTTTTTGTGACAGGTTTTTTTTGTTGTTCTGTAATGTACATTTTTTATTTTTGGTGATTTTTTTATTTTTTTATTTTATGTAATGTAGATTTCTGCTTTTTAATGAATTTAGTTAGTTGAGGCACACAGTACACTCACATTGTGTGACAAACAGCATTTCAACACTTTCTTGTATTGACCGTCATTTTTTGACGGGCAAGTCGCTAGTATATATATATAGAGAGAGAGAGAGAAAGAGAGAGATAGATACAGCGTATATTTCTTAAATATGTACTGGGGGCTGGGGCAGGTGATTGGACAATTCACTGGGGCTGGGGGAAGTCACGGGGCGATTCTCTGGGACTGGGGGAGGTGATGGGGCAATTCTCTGGGGCTGGGGGGGCAATTTACTGGGGCTGGGGGAGGTCATGGGGCATTTCTATGGGGCTGGGGGGCAATTCTCTGGGGTTGGGGTGCAATTTTCTGGGGTTGGTGGAGGTCACTGGGCAATTCTCTGGGGCTGGGGGGAAATTCTCTGAAGTCGGTGGAGGTTACAGGGCAATTCTCTGGGGTTCGGGGACAATTCTCTGGGGTTCGTGGTGGTCAGGGGCAATTCTCTGGGGCTGTAGGGCAATTCTCTGCGGCTGGGGGGCAATTCTCTGGTGTTGGTGGAGGTCACGGGGCAATTCTCTGGGGCTGGGGACCAATTCTCTGGGTCTGGGGGGCAATTCTCTGGGGATGGCGGAGGTCACGGGCAATTCTCTGGGGCTGGGGACCAATTCTCTGGGGTTGGTGGAGGTCACTGGGAAATTCTCTGTGGTTGGGGGGCAATTCTCTGGGGTTGGTGGAGGTCACTGGGAAATTCTCGGGGGCTGGGGGGCAATTCTCTGAGGTTTATTGAGGTTATGGGGCAATTCTCTGGGGCTGCGGGACAATTCTCTGGGGTTCGTGGAGGTCATAGGAAATTCTCTGGGGCTGTGGGGCAATTCTCTGGGTCTGGGGGGCATGTCTCTGGGGTTGGTGGAGGTCACATGGCAATTCTCTGGGGCTGGGGACCAATTCTCTGGAGTTGGTGGAGGACACGGGGCAATTCTCTGTGGTTGGGGGGTGTAACGGAGTTGGAACACAAATCCAATATCTCCGCTGGTATACAGTAAAATATCCAAGAAGCACTACAGTCTCACCATCCCCAACCTCCCATATTGGACGACACTCAATAGGGAGTCAAAGAATACTGTCTTTATTTTGTTGTGCAGAGATATATATACACATCTCTTCCCACAGGCAATACACATCCCCCATAGTTGGCCACACAATACACATAGAGGGACAATAGGTGGGTCACACCTCCCTGAGGCTACCTGGCAACTTTGATACAATCAGACATTGATTAGATCATCCTTCCCTTTGTTCTTATGTCTCACAATGAAAACACGTTATACAATAGACTTCCTTATCTTATGAGGAGTCTCTGTAATCGGATTATCTATTAGCCTAGTAGCTGTAATATTCTGAGCCAATATATTCTGTAAAACATAAACCAACATATCTACAGTATAGCAATGTGATCATTTTTTAACCAAGAATTAAATAACCATAAAACAGGGTAAAACAGTGATGGGTTCCGTTACAGGGGGTAATTCTCTGGGGTTGGTGGAGGTCACTGGGCAATTCTCAGGGGCTGGGGGGCAATTCTCTGAGGTTGGTGGAGGTTACAGTGCAATTCTCTGGGGCTGGGGGACAATTCACTGGGGTTGGTGGAGGTCACAGGCAATTATCTGGGGCTGTGGGGCAATTCTCTAGGGCTGGGGGGCAATTCTCTGGGGTTGGTGGAGGTCATGGGGCAATTCTCTGGGGCTGGGGAGCAATTCTCTGGGGTTGTGGAGGTCATGGGGCAATTCCCTAGGGTTGGTGAAGGTCACGGGGCATCTCTCTGGGGCTGGGGGCCAATTCTCTGGGGTTGGGGGCAATTCTCTGGGGTTGGTGCAGCTCATGGGGCAATTCTCTGGGGTTGGTGGAGGTCAAAGGTCAATTCTCTGGGAGTGGGAGCAATTATCTGGGGTTAGTGGAGGTCACGGGGCAATTCTCTGGGGTTGAGGGGCAATTCTCTGGGGTTGGTGGAGGTCACAGGGCAATTCTCTGGGGTTGAGGGGCAATTCTCTGGGGTTGGTGGAGGTCACAGGGCAATTCTCTGGGCCTGGGGGGGGCAATTCTCTGGGGTTGGTGGAGGTCACTGGGCAATTCTCTGGGGCTTGAGGAAAATTCTCTGGGTCTGGGGAGCAATTCACTGGGGCTGGGGGAGATAACAGAGCAATTCTCTGGGACTGGGGGCAATTCACTGGGGCTGGGGGCAATTATCTGGGGTTGGTGGAGGTCACGGGGCAATTCCCTAGGGTTGGTGAAGGTCACGGGGCATCTCTCTGGGGCTGGGGGCCAATTCTCTGGGGTTGGGGGCAATTCTCTGGGGTTGGTGCAGCTCATGGGGCAATTCTCTGGGGTTAGTGGAGGTCAAAGGTCAATTCTCTGGGAGTGGGAGCAATTATCTGGGGTTAGTGGAGGTCACGGGGCAATTCTCTGGGGTTGAGGGGCAATTCTCTGGGGTTGGTGGAGGTCACAGGGCAATTCTCTGGGGTTGAGGGGCAATTCTCTGGGGTTGGTGGAGGTCACAGGGCAATTCTCTGGGCCTGGGGGGGGCAATTCTCTGGGGTTGGTGGAGGTCACTGGGCAATTCTCTGGGGCTTGAGGAAAATTCTCTGGGTCTGGGGAGCAATTCACTGGGGCTGGGGGAGATAACAGAGCAATTCTCTGGGACTGGGGGCAATTCACTGGGGCTGGGGGCAATTATCTGGGGTTGGTGGAGGTCACATGGCAATTATCTGGGGCTTGGGGGCAATTCTCTGAGGGTGGTGGAGGTCATGGGGCAATTCTATGGGGCTGTGGGGCAATTCTCTGGGGCCGGAGGGCAATTCTCTGGGCCCGGGGGGAGTATCACCTGGGGTGTAGATAAAACAATCAGTGAATGAAGGGACAGAAATGTAAAGGAAAGTGTGTGACATCATGTGACCTCCCAGGGGGACGGACTTCAAACTTGGGTCATGGTTCTGTTCCAGGTCCCAATGCTGAATTGGTCTTTGCTGCAATGGACTTTCCTTTCTCCTCCAGACATCTCCGCAGCTAATTGTGTCATCTCGGCTTTGGCCCAACCACTTCATTACATCTGGTGCTTCTTGTACTTGTCCTCTGCTCTTCCTCAGTAATGGGGTGGCACCTTCTGACCTGAGGGGCTCATCTTCCAGTGCCATATTTGGTTGTGCTTATCCATAAGGTTTCTTGAAAATAATACTGGAGAGGGTTGCCAGTTCTTTCTCCAATTTGTCTGACACCTCTTCTATGACCTGCCCATCTTGGTTGACCCTTCATGGTATATCTCCCAGCTTCAATGAAGTACACAAGCCCTTCACCAAGACAAGGTAGAGATCTAAAACCCAATTTATTTTGCACTGGAGCCCTCTAATGTCCCAGTAATGAAAACAAACATATTCATATGTACAATGCTTTAGATGGTAAGTTTATGAGTTTTCAATATTGCGCGTTGCTTCGGGGAAGCTCTACGGACACTGGATTCTAAGCTCAAAGACAGGGCCCTCTATTCTTTGCAGCTGATTAATATTGTAATTGTCTTTGCCTGGAACTTACCCCCGTATAGCGCTACGGAATATGTTGGCGCGTTACAAATAAATGATAATAGTGACCGGCGTGTAGGGGCAGTGGTGTGTTATATACCCTCCTACTGACCCTCCCACGTATTCTATACTGACCTTCTACGAACCTCTCAGGGGATCCAGGAATTACTCACACACAATACCCCTTGGCATTTTCTGACGTATGTTTATTCTATGAGCTATGAGCCGTTAGCCCACCAATAAAGTGCTACCTGGGTGGCCCAGGGCAAGTAGCTCCAATCATGGAATCGCTCCTCAGACTAAGTGGGTCTGTGTAATAAAGCAAAAGGAGTAGAGGACGAACAACACCTAAGTAGGTTTGCTCTATAGGTCCGGTCACCTACTCAGTGCGGCCTCTTTTACATGGAGAAATATCCTGTAATATATCAGTCTGGTCTCACTCAGAAGAGTGATCCAGCCCTGAAATACCAGGCAATACTATCCTGAACAGGAGAAAGAGCAAACCCCAGATGTATGTTTCGGCCTCTGTGGGCCTCGTCAGTGGGGTGTAGCTGAACTCCCTAAGGCACAGTGAGCATGGAGTCCACGTCTGGTGCCCCTGACACCCACAAGTGAGATACAAGAGGTTGCCCTCTGAGTAGGTGATTAGACCTATAGAATAAACCTCAGGTCGGCACCTCTACTCTTTTTGCTTTGTCTATATAATAAAGGCCACGTAACAGAAGTCAGCCGCGCGCTCCTATCTTGCCCCATCCAAAACTCCACAAGGTGCGGTGCCTCTGGGATTGGCCGACTCATATCTCCCATAGTTGTGGGCCTCCCTCTTATTAGTGGCCAGCATTGATCCCATGACCAGTAGTTGCAGCTCTGACATATACTTGGTGAGGACTGGCTACCCAGAGTAGGGCTTGGAAATTAAACCAATGAAATTCAATCAACGTGGGACCGTATGATCTTATTGGTTGGGCCAAGCAGACCAGTGGGAGCTCGGCCAATGTAGTTGCCCTAGGGATTGGATGATGGGCTACTGGGGAGGGAGACTGAAAGTTTCGCAATGTTTATTTTTAGTTAATAGGGTATATGTTTTATTGTTATATTTTGCTATAAAAAACAATACTTTCCAATAAAGTGATATATACTGTTTAAAAATATATATCTAGAAGGAAAACTATATTTATTCTAATCTATTAAACTCTTCTTTCCTGTTCCTGAGCTCCACCTTCTGCTACCTCGAGTACAGATCAACCTTCTCTGGATCCGGAATCAGAGACAAATGGGTGGGATTCCTCTGTTGGTTGGTCCAGTTGGCTGCGCTCCTTGATACATCTCTACTTGGGACAAATGTTTTGGAGATCACAAACCTCTAAGAAATTCTGTATGTATATTCTCCTTTCTAATGTAATTCATAACTTTAATGGTCAGTTAAACTGAAGCACAACCAGTGGTTTATACGTCTGATATCCAGTAATATCCACGAGAATATTTGGTACTAGCGACTTGCCTGTCAAAAAATGACGGTCAATAAAAGAAAGTGTTGAAATGCTGTTTGTGACACAATGTGAGTGTACTGTGTGCCTCAAGTAACTAAATTCCTCAAAAAGCAGAAATCTATATTACATAAAATAAGAAAAACTAAAATCACCAAAAATAAAAAATGTACATTACAGAACAAAAACAAAAAACCTAAGTCACAAAAAATAAAAAAGGAACATTACAGAAAATAACAAAATACATTACAACCCCCCCTCACTAAAAAAATTTTTTTTTTAATTACACACCTGAAAATGAAATACATATAATACATACATATAATACAATACAACACAATTAAATAAAATACAATACAACACAATTAAATAAAATACAATACAACACAATTCAATTAAATACAATACACCACTATCTAATATACATGCCAGTATCTAATATACATGCCACTATCTAATATACATCCCACTATATAATGTAATATACATCCCACTATCTAATATACAATACTATCTAATAATACATCCCCTTATCTATCTAATATCCAATACATGCTATCTATATATATATATAGCTACCCTAATTGTAAGCTACAATAAAATAATTAAGACCACTTACCTTTGAGATGTTTCTTCAGATCAGCAACCTACGGTAAAAAAGATTAAAAAAATGAATACAACAGGTTTACATGAAATAAATACCTAAACATTCTAAATATTCTACATATTATTCTCACCTTTCCAGCATGTCCTGTTCCAGCATGTCACGTCCCAGCATGTCACGTCCTCCATGTTCAGTCGTCCATCTTTGCGTCTTGTCCGGCGATATTCCTGTAAAAAAAAAAAACATTACATTAGTAAACATAAACCAAATTTAAATAAACACAATCTACATTATACTTACCTTTCCGCGATGTCCCTGGCCTGCTCGCATGAAGAAAAAAAAAAAAAAGCGACACACATCCGCCCTGGCGGATGTCTCCGACACTAATGACCTTCCTATGGAGTGTTCCAGAATAAAATTGGCAATGGCGGCTTCTGATTGGCTGAAAAGGCTGTCTATCAAATTCAGCCAATGAGAAGACCCAATTTGTGAATCAATGAAAAAAGTATACACCCCAAAATACAACGGTAATTGGATAACACACCTATCCATCTTTATTTGAACCAATCGTAAGGCTTTATTGCCATCAGCCAATCACAATGGAATATACCCCCACGTACTGATTGGTGAAGACATCTGCGCCTTCCTATTGGCTGTAATATTGATTGATATTAACAATAGCCAATGAGAATGTGCAAATCCTTCACCAATCAGTACGTGAGGGTGTATTCCATTGTGATTGGCTATTGTCAGTGCAACCAATCAGAATGCGCAGAGGCTCCAACCAATCATCCTGTGAGGGTGTATTCCATTGTGATTGGCTGAAGGCATCTGCGCCTTGTGATTGGTTTAAATAAAGATTGACAGGTGCATTATGCAATCAGAGTGGTATTTTAAGGTGTATCCATTTGTGATTGGTTCACACATTGGAGCCTCCTGATAGGGTGAATTTGATAGACAGCGTTTTCAACCAATCAGAAGGCGCCGTTGCTTATTTTCTTCTGGAAAAGTATCCTGGAGCCTCATTAGCGTCGGGGATGTCCGGGAGTGCGGATGTAAGTATATATATATATATATTTTTTTTACAGGAAGAAGGATCCGGAGGAGGCCAGAGACATCGCGGGGAGGTAAGTAGAATGTAGATTATGTTTATTTTATTTTGATGTATTAATGTTGTGTATGTGTATTAATGTTGTGTTTTTTTTAACAGGTGCCGCACCGGCGACGGATTCAAAGAATACGGACGTGACATGGCGGAAAGGTGAGTAGAATATTTAGAATGTATAGAATGTTTATTTTAGAAGTGTAAATGTGTTGCACTAATTTTTTTTTAATTTTTTTTCGTAGTTGGCTGATCCCAATGGACATCTGCAAAGGTAAGTGGTCTTAATTATTTAATTTTAGCTTAGACTTAGATTAGTTAATATATAGATAGCATTTATTGTATGTTAGCTAGGGGTATGTGTTTTATATAGATAGCATAGGATGTATTGTAGATAGATTGTGGTATTTATTTAGATAGATTGGGGATGTATTATTACATAGATAGGATGTATATTAGATTATGTTATTTATTTAGATAGATTGGGGATGTATTATTATATAGATAGCATGTATATTAGATTATGCTATTTATTTAGATAGATTGTGTGATGTATATTAGATAGTGGTGTATTGTATTGTATGTATTTGTATTGTATGTATTTGTATTATATGTATTTCCTTTTCAGGTGTGTATTTTTTTTTTCTGAAGTGAAGATGGGGGTTGTAATGTTTTTTTTTTTTTTTTCTATAATGTTCCTTTTTTTTATTTTTTGTGACCTAGTTTTTTTTATTTTGTGTAATGTAGTTTATTTTATTTGTGAGTTAGGTTTTTTATTTCATGTAATGTTGATTTTTTTGTGTGACTTTAGGCTTTTTTATTTTCTGTAATTAGAGTGGTGGGGGTTAATAGGGGGTAGGTAGTGTAGATGTTAATAGGTTAGTGTAGAGGGTGTTTAGTTGACCTTTAATGTTTTATTGGGGGTGGTATAGTGCAGTATAGTGTTTATACTTAGTGTCATGATGGTCCTTGAGGACCATCATGGCACTTATGTGGTTAATGTAGTGTTGTAACAGGCCCGTAATGGTGTTAATATACCCTTATGGGACTGATGGGGTTACATAGAGGCTTATGGGGGTCTGTATTGACCCCCATGAGTGACAGGCTTAATGAAGGGCTTATGGGGGTCTCTATTGACCCCCATGAGTGACAGGGTTAATGATGGGTTAATGGGGGTCTGTATTGACCCCCATGAGTGACAGGGTTAATGAAGGGCTTATGGGGGTCTATATTGACCCCCATGAGTGACAGGGTTAATGAGGGTTTTATGGGGGTCTGTATTGACCCCCATGATTGACAGGGTGACAGTGTGTATTTTTTTTTCTTTTACAACGGGTCCTTTAAGGACCTGTAATGCAGGAATTTTGAATTTTGATTGCAGCGGGGGTCCCTGACCGCGTGCAATCGGGACCCCCACTGCAAATGTTAATGTGGGGTTAATGCAGGGCTCGGAGCTTATCTCGGATCCCCTGCGGTTAATCCGGGTTTCAGAGCTTATCTCGGATCCCTTCTTGCTTAAATTGTAGGTGGCTGGGCGGTCATGGGTCTTTGAGCCTCGATTTAATTTTTTTTGCCGGCCATTTTTTCTCTCGCTTAGGGGATTTTCGTGTGTCTGAACTCGGGAATTTGGACTTAAATGGAGGTGTAACTTCACTTTCAGAGGTCCTGGGTGCCCCCCCCCCCCCCCCCCCCCTTGCTATGGGTAAGCTTTTTATGTAGTTTTTGTGAGTATTTGGTGTGTTTTGACTGTTTTTTAGGTGCGCGCGGTTCCGCCATTTTTCGTGCGTGTGGGTGTTTGTTACATTAAGGTTGGTTCTGAGGTTAATGCAGGTTTCCGAGGTGAGCCTCGTTTTCATTTTTTTCGGTGGCCATTTTTTTTCTCGCTTAGGGGATTTTCGTGTGTCTGAACTCTGGACTTAAATGGAGGTGTAACTTCATTTTCAGAGGTCCTGGGTGCCCCTCCCCTTGCTATGGGTAAGCTTTTTATGTAGTTTGTGTGAGTATTTGGTGTGTTTTCACCGTTTTTAGGTGCGCGCAGGTCGGCCGTTATAGTGGGATTCTTAGTGCGTGCGGGTGTTTGTTACATTAAGGTTGCCTCATTCCCTAAGTGCTTTGCGAGGACCCGCATTTGCGGAAGAGAGGGCATCAGTTGCTGGCATGGAGCGCCTTCGGCTCTGAGGCCCTCGGCTGCGGTGTGTGTGTAACCGGGTGTGAGGCGCCTTTGAGATTTT
>CM050168.1:1236541-1276541 GCA_027410445.1 Discoglossus pictus
AATAATATTTTTTTTTCAATCTGTTTTATTAGACACAACAATACAAAATATTTTGCAAACAATTTGATCAGATCGTTAGGTACAATAAAATGTCTTATCATTTTACAAATACTTTCAACGAAATGTTAATTATTCTAGAGTGCCAACTAGAACTAAGGTGTTATATAGAGCTATTACAGTGGCTGAGTTTGAGGAAGCCATCAAAGAGGTTAAATTATACACATCACCGGGACCAGATGGCTTCACCAACCTCTTTTATACGATATGCAAGCCTGTTATATCGGAGCATCTACGGAACCATTACAATGAAATAAAAGATACTAAAAATGCTAAAGGTGAATTTCTACTTTCAACTATTGCTCCAATCTCCAAAAAGAAACAAGTTAATTTAGAATGGTGTGGATACAGATCTATCTCTCTTTTGAATATGGATTTTTAAACTCTATGGCCCTCATTCAGTTGCGATTTGGCCAATTGAATAGGGATCTAAATAAGCACATAGCATATTTTTTTTAAAGAAGTTTTTAGTTAGTGAAAACCTTGCTTTTGGATAGATGTTTACTAACTAAAAACTTCTTTAAAAAAAAATGTTATGTGCTTATTTTGACCCCTATTCACTTGGCCAAATTGCAATTGAATGAGGGCCTATCTTGACTACCTGATTAAAAACTATAATTAAGGACTTTATGCGAGAGACCAGAATAGATTTGTTCCGGGTAGGCAAGTAAGTGATCATTCAAGCAAATTTATTTAAATTATTTAGTATGTTGGTGTAAATAATACTCCCACCCTATATGAAACTTACATTAGATAAATTCAGATTTGGGGAATTTGGACGCTTAGCTTTAGGTGTCCTATATACAAATCCCGAGGCAATGGTATCTAGTTTGGGATTTAGATCTTGTAGATTCCCGATAAGAAATGGGATGAGACAGGGGTGTCCTTTATCCCCTATCTTATTTACTCTACTAATGGAGCCAATGGCCGAATTAATAAGGTCCTCAAAGAATATAAAAGGGATTGCAATTAATGAAATAAAACAGAAAATTGTTTTATTTGCTAATGATGTAGCATTAATGCTGACAACCCCCAAAAAGTTATTGATATATCTACAAGAAGTATTAAGTAAATGTAGTTTTACTTCATATTATAAACTTAACCTTCAAAAAACAAAAATACTAGATATGAATTTAAAACTGGAGATTAAAGAAGCATTGAAATCAAAATATTGTTTCAATTGGCCTAACAGTAATTTCACACACTTGGGAATAGTGTATGATAAAGACATACAGAAGATTATTACATTAAACTATAAAAATCTTTATGAAAAGTGCTTTAATATTATACAAGATTTGAAAAATAAAAATTGTTCCTTTTCAGGTAGAATAGCTGCAATAAAAATGGTTTATCTTCAAAGATTTAATTATTATTTTAGAAATATACCAGTTTCTTCCATTATACTGAATTAAGAAATGTCAAACTTAAGTACATAACTATGTTATAAATGGAAAAAAATCAACAATTAAAAAAAGATATATTAATGAAAAAGTTTATCAATGGAGGTATATCATACCCAGATCTCAAACTTTACCATGATGTGGCAATTCTTTCCCAGATAGTGAAATGGATAGATCCAATGGCAACATATTCTTGGTCACAAGTTGAAGAGGCCATTATAAAAGATTGTAAATTAAGAAATTTGATTTTTCTTGAAGAATCGACAAAAAATAAAAACATTTCTGATTCCTGGATAGTTAAAAAAGCTATAACATTCTGGTATAAAATGAATAAAAAATTTGAGTTATTTCTGTATCCAAGTTTAATTATGCCAATGAAAGAATTATAGAGAATATTACAGATTTCGATTCAAGTAAATGGATTAATACAGGAATTGACACATTACAAAAACTTTATTTAGGGCCAGAATTTGCACCATTTGATCATTTTGTTAAATTATATAATATAGACAAAAAAGATTGACTGGAATATTTAAGACTACAAATGGCACTGAAAAAACACAATGAGAAGAATTAACTAACTTTGAAAAGTTGCTAGAACAAAACAATAGAAAGCACCTAATATCTAAATGCTTTGAAATTATTAGAGAACCATTTCAAAAAGGTAAAACAATGAATATGAAAATTTGGGAAAGAGATTTAAAACTATGTTTTCCTATAGAGATGTGGAAAAATGCTCTCTCTATAACTGACAAACACATTAAAAATGCAACATTAAGAGAAGTCCAGTTTAAAACCTTAAATAGATGGTACCTTGTCCCCGAGAAAATAAGTCAATTGTCAGGAAAATCAGATGAAAATCTCTGCTGGAGGGATTGTGACTCCCTCTGCGCTTTCCTGCATATATGGTAGGGATGCCCACGTATTTACCCCTTTTGGAGGAATGGTTTTCATAATATATTACAAATATTAGGTACTACTATTATTCTGTCACCACAAATGGCCATTTTACACATTCTGCCGATGGGATTGAACTATCCAGCACAAGCCATCATTTTGCAAATGTTTTCAATTGCAAATTGGATGATAGCTTGTCGCTGGAAATAACAAAATATTCCATCTTGGAATGAGATCTTACTTATACTTAAAAGGAACAGGGCATTAGAAAAAGATTTTAATGTAGCAGAGTTAATAAAAAATAATATAACCAAATGGAACATTTGGGACAATTATTGTAGATTGGAAACTAACTAGATGTAAAAAGATAGGAATTTCCATTTGGAAAAGAAAAAAATAAATTTAGTGTGAAGTAGTTCAGACTTATAAGTGAAACAAATCTTGATTTTTCTATCCCTCTCTAGAAGCGCCATCGCCATTTTTTTCTTCTTCCTCTTTCCTTCTTTCCTTCCTTTCTCCACTTTATTTTTATTTTTTTTATGGAATGAAATGGAGGAGAAAAGAAAAGGGGGAACTTAAAAGTCTATTAGAAAATTTCCTTAGTGAATTGAATTTGTATGATATCTATGTTTGCCTATTTATTGGAACCATTATTTTTGTACATATGTTTGTATTTGTTTTTTATTTTTATTTTTTTATTTTTTGTATGTTTAATTAAAACAATAAAACTATTTAAAAAAAATATTCTAATGAGTTATTCTTAGCAAAATTGACAAGTAACCATAGATAACGAGTCCCCCGATCTTGTCATGTTGCCTAAGGTATTTTTTTCCATGACTCTTATGGGGATTGCCTTGTAGCTTGTGTTTCACATTTAAAGAGGGGGAGGAAGGGAAAGAATAAGACAAAACACATAACAAAAAATAAAATAAATAATAAAGAATGAAGAATAAAGAATAAGGGGGGTAGGATGCGTGCCCCAAACCTTCCGTGGATCATTGCTGGCCCCCATGCAACCTTACCAATCTAGTCTCCGACTACGAGGGTCCGTTAACCTTGAGCGACTTTGATCCTACCTCCCCACCAAGTCAGCCCGTTAGGTCCTTTGTCTGTCATGCCATTTAAACTGAGGGATGAGAGCAGCCAAAGGCTCCAGACGTCCATGAAGTTGGGCATGCAGTCAGTCAGGATATGTGTAAGTCTTACATTGATTGCAATATAATTCATCATGTTAACCACTGCATGGGTGCTGAGCTCCTTGATTTTCCACTGTCTAGCTATATGACTTTTCGTCGCTAGCTTGAGTAATAATTTGTTCTGAGGGGAAGAGAGAGAGCCTGCAGGAGTGCCCAATAACACTACTTCCACATCAGGTTTGGGAGCAAACCAGCAAGGAAACTAACAAAAAGACTTTGCCCCAGTTTCTGTACTAGGGGGCATGTCCACCAGATGTGATAGAATGTACCCACCTCCCAACAGCCCTGAAAACACGCCGGGTCTGCGCTATTGTTCCATCTATGGATTCGTTCAGGTGTTATGTATGTCCTGTGTAGAACCTTTAAGGACATCTCCAGGATGCTATAATTGTATGACCCTTTAAATAAGAGTCTCCATGTATAGGTCCAACAGTCCTTTCTAGTCTTTCCTAGATCCTTCTCCCATGAAACCATATATTTTGGCTTTCTATCTTGGGTGTCCATGTTAAACTAACCATATTTTTTGACAGAGAGAACAACATATCTTGACAAGCCGATTCGCCCTTGGAGCTCCGTACTTCCTTCCCAGAGAACTCTCATGATGATATAGTTTGAGGAAGTTAAAGTAACGGGACGGAGCAGGAGAAAATAGTATATTTTAAATTACCACTATGGTTATGTTTGTAAACTTTATTACTTTGAAGAACTACACTGAAAAATACGCAACATGTATTTAAAATGTAACAAATTATAATACAGTCTCTACTTTAATATTTTTTATATACAACTAGCGAGGGCAATCAAATTGTAAGGCAAGTAATGCTGTTTGCCACAGAGATTTTTTTTTTTTGTGGTCTGAGATCCTTCGGCGATCATCGTGTGCCTCGCAATAAGAGCCTTCGGCACTCATTGCAAGGCTGTTGGTTGTTGAACTTTTTTGTTCTTAGAGGCTCTTTTGCTGTAATTGTTCTGCCGGCGCTGATCTGCTTTTTGCACTTATTGCAAGGCTTTGTGTGCTAAAGGCAGCGTTGGCGCTCGTTGTGAGGCGCGCGGTGAATGGCTTTTGTGTTTATTGCTATATTTTTTTTGTGTATATGTATTCTTGTATGCAAATTAAATAATTAATAAATGAATATACTTTACCTATTTTGAAGTAATACATGCAGGAAGCATTGTGCTAAAGAGCTGACAATCTCTTTTGATGTTCCTGCAGCATAAAATGTAGGTTTTCAGTGTTGTGGAGCTGAGGTGTAAGTGTCAGCAATGTGCACAGTGTGTAGTGTAAATAGTCTGCGTGCGTGAGGGGAAACCAATAGTGTAGCTGTGTACTTCCGCATTGTGTAAGTTAGTGTTGTAAAATAGCTGCGAATGTGTATGTGGTACGCGGGTGTGTATGATGTTGCGTCCTTGCTAATGGTGTATCTTTACCTCATACAGCTTTTTTGAAAAGCCGTAGATGTTTGGTGGTGTTTTGAAGCTTTAGGGTCCTGTAGCCTCGTTTTCGTTTGGCGGCCATTTTTTCTCTCGCTTAGGTGATTTTCGGGTGTCTAAACTCTGTAATTTGGACTTAAATTGAGGTGTAACATCACTTGCAGAGGTCCTGGGTGCCCCCCTTGCTGTGGTTAAAGATTTTATGTGTTTGTTGTGTGTATTTATTGTGTTTTTAATGTTTTCAGGTACGAGCGGTTTGGCCATTAAGGTCGTATTTTTGCAAGTTTGTAATGATTTTTTGTTAAGTCCCGCGTCTCGTATTTGGTTAGGCTAAGACATGCGGGTTGTTGTTAATGCTTGCGGGCTTGCATAGTGAGCCCGCCGCAATTGCGGCACTCGCGAAGCTTCTTGCGCTGGTGGAGATGAGCCCTGTAGGCGCTCATCCCTACGACCCCCTACGACGACGACATTTGCGGAGGTGGAGGATTTACGGCGCCTCACAACCACTTAAAAAAACGCAATGACGAACTACGGACTTAAATACGAGCCGCAGGACTTAGGGAAAAAAATTGCGTCCTTACAACAACAACAACAACAATACAACCCGTAAAAATATTACAAAATACAGACTCAACAGACAAATCGCACACAGCAGAAAATACACAAAACACAAAAAATAAACAAAAACAAAAAAAACAAAACATTCCCCACAGCAAGGGGGGACACCCAGGACGTCTGCAAGGCA
Organism: Discoglossus pictus; assembly: GCA_027410445.1. Lineage (NCBI taxonomy): Eukaryota > Metazoa > Chordata > Amphibia > Anura > Alytidae > Discoglossus > Discoglossus pictus. The sequence continues at coordinate 1,242,268 of CM050168.1, forward strand.
GGTTACACCACGATTTCAATAACATTTACACACTCGAAAATCCCAGAAGTGAGAGAAAAAATGGCCGATGGAATAAAAACAAAACAAGGCTAAGGACATAAAATTACTAAACTTACTCGCAAAACGAAACCAACACTCAAGAACACTTCATGCGGCACGTAACACAGTGAAATTCGCCACCATTTCACATGCAACAAAGAACTATTAGCCGCAAAATGGCGGCTGGAACGCAAATTGACGGCTGGAACGCAAATAGCGCATGCGTATTGCGTTCTAACGGTTTCTACTTCACCTCAAAGTCTATAAATACTGCACACTTTCCAGAAATTTCTACATTTCTCCTCAGTTGATGAACAGTGTGACCGGACATGTCGCTGGTGGCGTTACTTCAGAAGCAAATTCCTTACCAATTTACAACTTTACAATCTGCAAATTACAACAAAGAGGTAAGCTATAATACATTTAATTAATTAAGAAATCACTAAGCAAAAAACCCAAAAACATTTGGATTTCAAATATTGCCAACAACAACTGTATTCATGTATACTAACATTTAAAACACACAGATATGTCTATGTGCCCTATAAAAAGCTGAATTTGAGCAACAAAAAAAACATAAATTGTATTCATATCGATTTAAAAAATAAAACCAATTTAGAAAAAAAAATACAGACACATATATATTTAGCCTGCATTTCAATATTTCCCTTTACTGCACATTTCCAACAGACTCTGCATCAACAGCGTCACTGAAGAATTTGCAGCGTGGACTGTGAAATCTGAACAATTTTACACAACACAAAGGAAGAAGAACAGGTAATATACACAAATACATTAGATTCAGAAAAAAAAACTGAATAAAATTCAGAAAAAAAAATCAATAAACAATTTATCTTTCTCTTTTTCAACAGACACTGCCTGAAGAGTGTCACAGGAACATTGGCAGCAGGGGACCCTCTGCCATTGATACACAAAAAATTGAAGAATAAATCCTGTTTTCGGTGCCCTAAACTATAAGCCTAAACCCAGAAACGAAAACATTGGTCTACACAAAACAGGATAGTACAAAATAATTTGCAGCGCTGCAGCGTTTCACACCTACTGTGAAATCTAAACAATTTTAGACACAAAAACCAAAGAACAGATATTATACTAAAATACATTGGATTAAAAAAAAATAGATGCTGTTATTAAAAAAATACTAATACAAAAACATTTATCTTTCTCTTTTTCAACAGACACTACCTGAAGACTGTTGCAGGAAGATTGGCAGCAGGGGACCCTCTGTCATTGATACACATACTATACCTTGGTTGAAGTATTAGTTAACAAGTAAAAAAAATAAAAAAAATAACTATCCTGTTTGCTGTGCGCTAAAGTCAAAATGAAAAAATAAATAAAATAAGCATAAGCCCCTACTAACAATGATGGTGCACACAAAACACAATACTTCACCAAATATTGCTAACACATATAAAATTGAAAAATTAATCATGCTTTCGCTGCACCAACCTCTAAGCCTAACCCATAACCTAAATCTATCATCCCAAAAGTGGTGGACCCAAAACAGGATAGTATAACAAATATTGATAACACATACAAAATTGAAAAATAAATCCTATTTTCTGTGCCCTAAACTACAACACTAAACCAAGAATCGGAAAATCTAATTACAACAGTGGTGTACACAAAACAGGATAGTACCAAATAATTTGTAGTGCTGCACGGTTTCACACACTGTGAAATCTGCACAATTTTAGACACAACAAAGAAAGAAAAACTGCTAATACATTGGATTCACAAAAAGAAGATGCTGTGGTTAAAAAAAATAAAACAACATTTCTCTTTCTCTTTTACAACAGACACTGCCTGAAGACTGTCGCATGAACATTGGCAGCAGGGGACCCTCTGTCATTTATACACAACTAATACTTCAACCAAGGTATAGTATAACAAGTAAAAAAAAACAAAAAAAAACAATCCTGTGTGCTGTGTGCCAATGACAACATGAAAAACAAAACAAAATAATAAGCACCTACTAACAATGATGGGGCACACAAAACACGATACTTCAACAAATATTGTTGACACATATAAAATGTAACAATGAATCCTGTTTTGTCTCAACCAACCTGTAAGCATAACCCATAAGTTAAATCTATCATCCCAAACGTGGTGTACAGAAAACAGGATAATATAACAAATATTGGGAACACATAACAAATTTAAGAATAAATCCTGTTTTTTATGCCCTAACCTATAAGCTTAAACCCACAACCTAAACCTGGAGAGAAAATAGGATACTGCAACAAATATTGCTAACATACAACATTTAAGAATAAATCCTGCTTTCTGTGCCCCACCCTATAAGCCGAAACCCAGAACCTAATCCTCTAATGACAACAATCGTGTACAGAAAACAGAAAAATACAACAAATATTAGTAATACTTAGAAAATGTGCTCAAATATTCTATTTTGTGTGCCATGCCTATAAGCCACAACCATAAACTAAATCTATAATCTCAAAAGTAGCCTCCAGAAAAAAGAATAGGACAAGAAATATTAGTAAGACAGACAAAATTTAGACTATAAATCCACTTTTCTCTACAATAACCTATAAGCCTAAACCCAGAACCTAAATCTCCAATGACAACAGTTTTGCACACAAAACAGGATAGTACTAAAAATAAAAAATATGCACTTACAAAACACATTAAAATAAGGAACAAAAATAATAATAGATTATTTTTATTTACAGATTAATATGGCAGATACTGACAAGAAACAGGAAAAGATAAGACGGCAAACTAGAGAATGGCAAAAAACATGGGCAGATGATCAGACGCCGGAGCAGAAGGAAATTTAACGACAAAGCAAAAGACTATCAGCTGAGAAACAAAAATCCACCCCGAAGAAGGCAACTAAAAAACAAAAGCATTTAGAAAATGTTCCTGAACAATAAGATAACATTTCCAATGATGATTTAGAGACTCATATTGATATATGTTCTCACAATTGTCCTTTACTTAAATCTTTAGCAGTAGAGGTTCATAATTGTGGTCAGATGAATATTGTCTGTCAGTTTTGTGGGGCTTATCATCTCAAACAGGAAAGACCCAGAGATGGCGAGTTCATTAGTTGCTGTCAAAAAGGCAAGGTAAGACTTCCAGAAAGACAACAATTCCCAACATATTTCCAAAGCATTATGACTGAGTCTACTTTCCCCAACTACAACAATTTCAAAACAAACATAAGATCCTATAATAGTGCCATATCCTTTGCATCTATGGGTGCAACATTAGCTGCTAATGTACCAGGACATGGTCTTTACTGCTTCAAAGTACAAGGACAAATTTACCATCGTACTTCTCATTTACATCCAGAAGAAGGAGAGCAAAGAAAATTTGCTTAACTATATGTCCTAGATACAATAGAAGCTGTTGAGCAACGTATGCGGCTGCAAGAAAATAAAAAATTCTTACCCAGTGTTTTTATTGAGCTAGATAAAATAATGGCCAATAACCCCTATGTAACATAAACCCATCACTGTTATTATACCAAGGACATTATACAAGGCCAGAGAAGGGTTAATTGGACTATACGAGGCCCAAGGGTTAATCTTGGCTTTCCATCATCTTTGTTTAGAAATGGAAGTCTGCAAGGGACAGGAAGAGCTAACCCAATTATCCATCTGCTGTGAGGAATTGACTCTGCTGGGATTCAAACCCTGGTTTGCATGTTGCTAAACCTCTTCCCTACCGGTACACCAGCCTGCCTCTTGCAGATTTGCCTGAGATCTGATACCTTGACTCTAAAAGCAATGAAATCAGTGACAACTCTCTTTAGCTGTGTCTGGTCAGCTGTCTGGTTCTTGGCCTATATAAGGCACTTCCTGTCTCTGTATCCTTGCCAGATTATTGTGTGGTTCCTGATTACTTCAATAAAGCTTGTTCCTGTTTCACCTACAAGTTGCTGAACTGGATTATTGCTGACCTTGGCTGCTGGTCTCCACAACCTTGTGATTCCTATATCATTACAACTGCTTTGTTTGTAAAAGTTCTATTGTGTAGGGAACCAGTTGACTCCAGTGATGATGTGTTAAGATCATAATCCAGTTACTAATTAAGTATTTGTATGGCCAAAGGTGGGAGTATTCCATTGTCCTGGTGGAGACTCTCACCCCCCCCCCCCCCCCCCATTCTGACTGTATATATATGTGTGTAAAATAATTAAAAATGATGCCTGTTCTGAAAATCCACGGTGTGTATTGTCCATTGTGGAAGGAGGGACTTGTGGGACCAAGCTGCGCTATACTTGGCTATCTTTGTTATTTGTTAGCGGAGATATTGACCTCTGATGTCACAGCTCCGTTACACCCTACACTACAAAATTGGCAGAAGTAGAAAAGGAACAACAAATTCATGCACAAATACATCAATTGCCAATCCCAAAGGTCAATATGGTCCTTAAAATAGATTGACATACTGATAAACGCCGTTATAACTTGCCAACATCAAATGAGGTGGCAATGGTCTTTCAAAATGATGAAGGAGAACCACCATTTCAGAGAGACATTAGAATATATCCCACAAATGACGAGCAACCATTCATTAATATAAGTATCTTAAGTACAAATTTGGATCCGGTGACAGGAAATGAGGTCGTGCTAGCTCACAGCTAGCTTCAGGGTGGTAGGGAGACTGCAGCACCTCTGAGATAAGGAGATGAGGAGCTGAGTCGCTAAGCAGAGATGGGGAGACCGCGTTTGGGTGATCAGAGCGTCAGCGAAGCTACTCTCGTCATAAAGGAGGACCAGACCCACCAGTGCTTGTGGGGGAGCAGTTGCCATACAGAGCGTAGCATAGTGAGTGGCGTTCGCGGGCCCTGGAGAAGGGAGAGGAGACGTCAGGAGAAGCGTGTAGGCTCATAGAGCTCCGGACCGCCGAAAAAATGCGACAGCCTAACACACTCTAACACAGGAGTCAGAGGGTTCTGAAGATAGGTTCCAGGAACACGCTGACAACCTGAGCTCTCCCTGGCGCCCTCCACAAGCCCCCAGACAGCCTACGACCTGGTGAGAAGTCAGAGGGTTCCTACTGTCGTATACAACAGGCAGCTTGAGACAACCTGAGAGGACAGGTGAAGCTGGAGGTTTTAGCAGATGCAGATGCCTTTGCGGATAATGCCTGACATATGGCCCTAGAGGAATTCGGGAATATAGTTGGGAATGGAGTCTGGATGCTGGAGGGTAAGGTGAAGAAATTGGGAAACAGGAAACGATCTGGTCATTCAAGAGGTATGTGAAACTTATATAAAGAAACTTCCAGACTCCCTGAGACATTTTGGGGTCCCCAACAGTGAGGTAATAATAGCTCTCACTTTTTCCTTTTATTGGTTAAATGGTCAATTTCACATCTAGAGCGAAAAATACATAATTATATGGGCCAAAGGACATACAGACCAGATAAAAAGAAAAAAAAAAGGAAAAAGTAGAAGTTTCTCCAAATCTTAAAGTCCTTAAACCCCCAGCAATATCTTAAAATCTGGACATTATTAATAAGACAACAAGTTTCCCAAACTATAGAGAAGCAATAAAGGGCGAAATTTTACAAACAACAATAGTTCTATCATCTCCACAGTGGCAAGTAAATAAAGGCCCCTCTCGCTATTAGATCTGTAAGCTAAGAGCTATGCACATGGAAAGCAGATTTAAAGGGGAATATTAGCCACTAGTCATTTGTATAGGAGAGTATAACTGCTGACGGAAAAGGCAGGCCGCTGCAGCCGAGGTCTGGAAATTGCGCCTTGATACCAGAGGGCCCGCCAGGCAAAATTAAGTTCCCCCAGTGAATTTTCAGTTAATGTGTTTTATTCAAATTTCTGGTGGAATTTATCCTGATTTACGCAGGCCTACACTTAAAGGCACCTCGCAAAGATGCCGTCTAAAATGAAAGCAAAGGACAAAAAAGCTGATATCTTAAAAACACCGAAAAATGTTTGTCCCAGGAGCAAGGGTGCTAATACCTCTAATACTGAGGAAGAAACTCACCCTAATGTTGAGGCTAATCGCTCGTCAGAAAAAGCGTCTCAAACTGTGAGTGCGGGGAGCTCCTTTTCTGATGAAGAAGATATCCTGACATGCTCAAAAATGAGAGAACTATTCAAACTTTCAAACTAGCCTTGTGGCAGACTTGACCAAAAAAATCACCTAAAATACACAACTCATTAAAGAAGTGAAGGAAAGGGTTGACGCGGTTGAAAAAGTTTGTGACAAACTAATTTCCGATAATAACAGTTTATTAAAATACACCTCGATTCTGGAAAATAAATTAGAGGACTTGCAGTTAAAAACTCTCTCACTTGAAGACCGCAGTAGGATAAATAATCAGCGTTTAAGAGGCATATCGGAGACGATACTAGAGAACAACTTGAAGACCTATGTAGAGGACTTAATGGGGACCTTGGTCCCAAATATTTCAAAATCAGAAAATACTATTGACAGTTTCCATAGGCTGCCTCTAGCCAGAGACGTAGATAAGTCCTTACCCAGAGATGTTATCCTTAGATTGCACTTTAGATCCTACAAAGAAACAATAGTAAGGGTCTCATATGAAAAGAAAGGTTTACCCTCCCCATATGAACATATGAAAATATTTACAGATCTATCAGCCCAGACACTAGCTAGGAGGAGAGAATTTTCAGAAATAACCCAGATATTAGGACAGAGAGAAGTTAAGTTAATGGATCTCTCCAACTGTTATTTCAGTATATAAGGATTTAAATTGGTATAGGATTAAAATAGTCCAGGAAGGTATAAAAATGTTGAAAGAATGGCAGATGGACATAGTTAAGGAAGTCAAAGGGGTTGAAAAAGTTAAGTTAAAAAAGTTAAGTTAAAAAGTGTATATGCACCCAAGTATAGAAAGGGATAATGTTACTAGACTTGCCAGGAAATATTGATAGTTCATTAGATAGATGAGAAGAAGATTTTTTATAGTGTATAAAGCCGAAAAAGGATCTCCTCCCACATGTAATTTCTCTGTTTCCCGCCTCTTACGCCCCTCCCTCTCTTCTCTCCGGGTCCGTCTGACCCCTCTCTCACCACTTCCCTTCACTTTACAATTAAGAATTCCCTTATAGGATTATATGATATTTGGGTCCACTTTTTCTCTTTCTTTAGTCACTTTGGTCCCCCAACTTAAAAGGGGAATACCTCATAATAACTTATATAGCACTTATTTGAATTTAGTATATAATTTGTAGTTTCACAATTAGAGGTTAGTGCTCATTCTTAGAAGTAGGATGTCGTACATTGTCACTACGCCCTGGGAGGGGATACTTTCATAATATGATATTACAGCACCTAAATAGGAGAGGGGAGCGGTGGGATGGGGGAGAGATGGTGAGGAGGGGGGGGGGGCAACGGAGGTAGGGTGGGGGAAAGGAGTTATGTATTCTGTCCCCCCTAGTGGGAGAAGAGCTAAGGGTTAATATATTTTATTAGAGGTCATTAAGTGTCTACATGGGTTCTGCAAGGGCATACATGCTTGCCTACCCTACTATGTAACATGCAATCTCTTTAATGGTACATCTCCTCCTCTATTTCTTCCTTTCTTTTTTCCTTCCTTTTTCCTTTTCTCCTTTTTTTCTCTTTGTCCTTTTCTTTTTTTCTTATCTGTAGGTCTCCCTACCAAAGGTGGATAGCCACCCCTAACATTTCCCTCTACCAGGCTATCGCCCTGTTAACCAGAGTCTAGGATGTCGGTAGACTTTTGTTTAATATGTATGAATGTGTATGTTGAAAGAATGATGAATGTATCTGGGAACTATCTGAGGCATTGTAAAGTGGAAATTTTATTATATATGACATGGGAGGAATCTAAAAATCTTGTCAACGGGTAAAGGATTAAAAGTCATCTCGCATAATGTAAATGGTCTGAACTCAGCAACAAAGAGGAAAATAGCGTTCTTGAACTATAATAAGATTCAGGCGGATATTATCTGCCTCCAAGAAACCCACCTAAAGAGGGAGTCAGTGCAATATATGTCCAATAAATCTTATCCAACTAGAATCGACTCCACATATAACAACAAATCAAAAGGAGTCTCTATCTTTTTTGACAAAAGGTTAGTGGTGGCTAAAGAATTTTAAAAAATAGACCCCTTGGGTAGATATATAATATGGATTGGCCATATAAACAATAGATTGATAACCTTAGTCAATGTCTATCTGCCAAATAAAAACCAAAACAGATATCTTAAAAATTTACTACGAGATATTTTTAAAATCAAAAAAGGATTGATTCTTTTATGTGGGGACTTCAATCTGGTAACTAATGTGTCAATGGATAAACAGAGGTCTTATAAAGTTAAGTCGGAAGCCCATATTAGTAAAGCCGCTTCTGAGTTTTCTAGCTTGATTAAGAGCTATGAACTACTAGACTCCTGGAGGGTGTTCCATCCGGATCAAAAATAATTCACCTTCTCTAATCGCTACCAATCTTACTCCCGTATAGACTATATATTTTGGCACCTTGGTCAGACCATTCTATCAATAGCATTATATTGGTAGGGACAAATAGGGTGATGTCTAAGAACAGTTGGAAAATTAATCCATTGCTACTTAAAAAAAATGAATCTGTTTCCGCTATCAAAAAAGATATACAGGAATTATTTTAAATTAATAAGGACTCGGTAAAGTCAGCAAAGACACTATGGTGCGCCTTCGAGGGATACTAATCGCTAGATCCGCCGAAAATAAGAGAAACCAGGGCAGGTCATTAAATCTCCTTTACATAGAATTAGAAAAGCTACATCAGGACAATATGACGAACCCAAGTAAAGAACTAAAAAATAAAATTAAGGGGATACACAATCAAATAAAAAAAAATCTCCAGTTACAAGCGGATAATCTCCTTTGGAGATATCAGCAATCCCATTTTCTATACGGCAATAAATCCGGTAAATATCTTGCTAACAGACTAAAGAAGCAACAAAGCCAGAACAGGATTTAAAAAATCTGGGATAAGGAGTGTAAAATTCATCTACACCCCGACAAAATTAGCGGGATCTTTCAGGACTATTACACCGAATTGTACAAATTAGGAAATGAGAAATTGAAGCCTTCCTATGTAAGATCAAGTTCCCCCGAGTTTTAGAAAAGGATAGCGAATACTTAGACAGTGAGATATCCATCGAGGAAATCACTGAAGTAATTAATAGCGGAAAATCCAAAAAATCCCCGGGGGTAGATGGATTTGACTCTCTGTTTTACAAAAAATTTTTGTCGGAACTAAAAAGTCACTTTTGTAACCTATTTAACAAAATAAAACAAACAGGGGATATCTCCCCAGAGATGTCAGAAACTAAAATAATTAACATTTTGAAAGAAGGTAAAAATCCAGAGCAATGCGGGAGCTACCGACCAATATCTCTGATTAATTTAGATATAAAAATCTACGCCAAAATATTGGCAAATAGACTGAAAACCATAATTTACCAGTTGATCCATAGAGACCAAACAGGCTTTATTCCTGGTCGCCAGGCATCTGCTAACTCTAGACGAATGATTGATATTTTAAACTACGTTGTAGAACAGGATATACCCTTATTGGCCCTGTCTTTGGATGCGGAAAAGGCATTCGACAGGGTCAATTGGGAATTTCTCCAGGCTGTCCTGACAAAATTCGGATTTAACGACTTTGCCTCGAGATCCATTAAAGCACTGTATGCCAATCCTACGGCATATATAGCAAATCCAGACTTCGAGTCAAAAAAGTTTAAAATTGGAAATGGCACTCTGCAGGGATGTCCCCTATCCCCTTTACTGTTTATCCTTTTTATAGAACCCCTAGCTATTTATATTCGAGAGTATAAAGCTATAGAGGGTGTAATTATTAATAAGGATGAATTTAAATTTATGGGTTTTGCAGATGATATTGTCATTACTATGACTAACCCGGAGGAGACATGCCCAAAATTGCAAGAAATTCTGGATGAATTCGGAAGACTATCATATTTCAAGATAAATAATCTAAAATCTAATACCTTAATGAGAGGTTTTAAACCGGAAGTTAAAAATAGATTGGGGAAAATATCCTCGTATAATTGGAAATCCGAATATATAGTCCATTTGGGCATAAAACTGTCAAACATTCTTAAAGTTAACTTGGAAGGTGTCATGAAACAAATCAGACCTATTCTATGTGATTGGAGATCTCTTAACTTGCCCTGGTCGGTGAGAATCGCAGCAAGCAACATGAATATTGTCCCGAAAATTATCTCTTGCTTAAGATCCATATCTGACAGAATATCAAACAATTATCTGAAAATCATCCAGGACATTTTGGATAAATGCATATATGGTGGGAAAAAAAGTAGAATTATGAAAAGCATGGTTAGTAAGAAATATGAAAAAGGAGGCTTAAATGCCCCTAGTATAAAAGATATATATCATAAAATTATCGTTGCGCAACTTATAAATTAGGAGAAACCTAGATGGTTGGTCTTTGAAGAGGCTATTCTTAGTGACTCCTCTATAAAGAACCTATTATGGTTACCGTATTATAATAAAAAATCACTGGGTAAACTACCAAAAAAATTGCAATTTCTAGTAAAATTTTGGTATAAGAATAAAGAGAGAATGCAAATAACACATTATCCATCTTTAGCCACCCCTATTGAATTGGTCTATTCCAGTGACCCCTCCGTAAACCTTTATCTTTCGTATAAAGGAGGCATTTCCTTGGTATCAGAGTTATATAATAATAATAACCTTTTGACATATTCCGAATTAATGAAAAAAATACAACCTGGAAAAACTCTCATGGCTAAATTATGAAAGCTTAAAACAAGCTTTAATTTCCTGGCGATTTAAAATCCAAGAAATAAATCCACCTACTAAAATAGAAGAACTAATTATAAAGAGTAAGGGAATCATAGGCTGGGAATTAGATCTTAATGTGGCCCTTGATGAAGACAATTGGAGGGATATTATAAAGCTGATTAAGAAATCCGCTATAAATCCAGCTTATCTGGAACTCTTTTTTTAAATCTTACACAGATGGCATCTAACCCCGGTTAGAATGTCAAAATTCAATACAAAAGGGGACGCCCTATGCTGGAAACAGTGTGGTTCCTTAGGCGATGATTCCCATCTCTGGTGGAAGTGTAAAAAGATCTCAGATGTGGTTAGAAATTTGTCAACTTCTAGCTAGAGTTCTAGATAAACATATCCCTTGTACCCCTCAAGTGGCCATCCTCCACAGAGGTCTGGAGTTTCTCCCCCTAGTGGAAAGGCATTTGGTTTTGCATGTCCTCTTGGGGGCCAAATGGTTGTTAGTAAAATACTGGAAAACTCCTGATATCCCTACAATTAGAGAGTTAATCAATACTATTTGCTATAACAGGGACCTAACTTCCAATGATTACAGTTTGGCTAATGCAAAAAAATAGAAGTATGAGAAATTGGTCTAAATGGGATAACTACATCAAACATAGTACAACTTAGCCAGAGGGCAGGGGGAAATATTACTTACCTTACTATTTCTCTGGTGTAACTTCATCTGGCCCTAATCCTCCTCATTGGCCTACCTGTGTAAACATGTTACCTGCCTCAAATCTGAGTTAATGTTATGGTTGTACATTGTACCTTTTCATTGGTTAATATAATCTAGAAAATTGCACTTGTAACAGAACCCATCACTGTTCTACCCTGTTTTATGGTTATTTATTTCTTATGGTTACAATATGATCACATTGCTATACTGTAGATATGTTGGTTTATGCTCTGCAGGATATTAGCTCAGACTATTGCAGACACCTAGCATAATACATAATCCTATTAGGGTCTCCTAGAGGCAGGAGAGCCCTATTGTGTGAAGTGTTCACATTGTGAAAGAAGGAACAAAGGGAAGGATGATCTAATCAATGTCTGTATTGTATAAAAGTAGCCAGGTAGCCTCAGGGAGGTGTGACCACACCTATTGTCTCTCTATGTGTATTGTGTGGCCAAATAGGGGGATGTGTATTACCTGTGGGAAGTGATGTATATATACTTCTGGATAACCAAATAAAGACAGTATTCTTTGACTCCCAATTGAGTGTCGTCCAATATGGGAGGTTTGGGCTTGTGAGACTGCAGTGCTTCTTGGATATTTTACCGTATACCAGCAGAGATACTGGACTTCGTGTTCCAACTCCGTTACAGCACTACTTTTGGGGAATATTGTTGGTACAATGGTTTGTTCGTCATTTTTATGTTTACTTCTGTGTACTGTTTGTTTATTCATTTTTCTACGATGATGTAAGCTATATGTTAAATAAAAAAAAGTACAAATTTGGATCCAATGGCATATCCATTATTTTTTTCCACATGGGGAAGCAGGTTGGCAACCAAAATGAACCCTTCAGAGTTACCCAAATTCAAAAGTACGGGTGCGAAATCATATTTCAATGCTTGAATTTAAAGTGGCTCAAACTGCCATTCGAGATGGAATCAATCCCATTTTATGTGGCGGAAAACTGACACAACAATGGATCATCACAAAGATACACACAGAGATACACACAGAGATACACAGTGTGACAAGGATGGCCGTTTACCACAAGAAATCTTTGCGACAAAAGGTTCAGCAATACGGATTTTAGATGCAGAAGACTTGTTTATTAGTAGGTCTCATAAACAAGGATGAGAAGTAGAAAAAAATAAAAATAAAAATCGACATATACATTCTTACTTCACATACCGGAACACCCTGACTACACCCGGGCAGCTTCCCTGCTCCGGAGAAATTATGTAACAAAAAAAAAAACAAATTAATTCAGTTTTACTTCCAGCGGAAGTCTCTGCTGTGAGGGATAGTGCCACCTTGTGGTCAGGATACCAATAGTCTCTTATAGGTGGTGTAGTGCCACCTTGTGGCCAGGTTACAAATAGTCTCTTAGTCTTTAAATAAGTAACCGTGGATGAAGCATAGGGCCCGCCCTTCTCTCCCATATGCTTCACCCCAGGGACCCTTCTATGCAAAATTAACCTACAGCTAATTAACCGGTCCAACACTTAGCCTTTTCCCTGGGGTATGAAGAACAAAAGTAATTTCTGACCTTATAGTAATTGTATTCAGCCTTGTAGGAGGCTTCAGTCTGGAGCACTGGTCCTCACCAGATAGGACATGTTTCCAAACAGTAGCTTCCTTGGCTTGTCTCTCACAGCTTCTAGCACCGATGCTTCCTGTGTCTGTCCTCTTACTTCCCCCAGATTCCCTCTCCTTGGCTGTTAGTTCCTGGGGATTAAATAGTGAGCTCCACTTCAGATGCATCTAATTTATTTACTTCTGTCAGCACTGGACTAGTGGACCTAATAAGCCTAGTGCTGACATATCTTCCTCCTAAGATATATCCGTAGGTCAGCCTGACTTTGTGATACACCCCCCCCCCCCCCAGCTCAAAACCAGGGGGTTGAGCATCCGCCGAGAGGCAGTGGAACCGGGAAAGGACATCCGCATTACCCTGGAGACTCCCTCGTCTGTAAACCACATCAAAACAGAAGGGTTGCAGGGACAGGAACCACCTCATCACTCTGGCATTGGTTCCTTTGTTGCGGGGCATCCACTGTAGCAGGGCGTGGTCTGTGATCAGTGTGAATCGATGACCCAAAAGGTAGTACCGCAAGGCATCCACTGCCCATTTAATGGCCATACATTCCTTCTTTATCACAGAGTACTTCCTTTCCCTGGGTAACAGTTTTCGACTTAAATAAAGCACCGGGTGTTCATTTCCCTGCTGTATTTGGGACAATACTGCCAAAAGCCAGACTTCAGAGGCATCAGTCTGGAGAAGAAACAGCTTGTCGAAAACAGGAGCCACCAACACCGGTTCACGGCACAAGGCTAACCGCAGGGCTTCAAAGGATGCGTCAGCTTCCGGATTCCATTTGACCATGTCTGGAGCTCTCAACTTGGTCAACTCAGTTAATGGGGCTGCTATTGTAGCGAAATCTTGAACGAATCGTCGGTAGTAGCCCACCAAGCCCAGGAAAGCACGTATCTGTCTCTTCCTTAGGGGTTTTGGCCATGCCTGTATGGCCTCGACTTTTTGTAATTGAGGTCGGACTAATCCCCGACCTACTACGTACCCCAAGTATTTCACCTCCATCTGTCCCAGGTTACACTTGGCAGGCTTTACGGTCAGACCAGCTTTCCTGAGGCTTTCTAAGACTTTCTCCAGCTTCTCCACATGCGTATCCCAGTCAGGGGTATATACCACGATATCGTCCAGGTATGCGGCTGCGTAGTCTTGGTGCGGTCGGAAAATTGTATCCATGAGTCGCTGAAAGGTAGCTGGGGCCCCATGTAACCCAAACAGCATTACCTTATAGTGAAAAAGACCTTCCTGCGTACAAAAGGCAGTCTTCTCTTTGGAGGATTGGGACAATGGTACCTGACAATAACCCTTGGTAAGGTCCAACGTTGAGAGGAAACAGGCTTTTCCTAGGTTATCCACTAGTTCGTCAATGCGCGGAAGTGGATAGGCATCAAACTGGGAAATGGTGTTTAGCTTCCGAAAATCACTGCAAAACCGTGTGGTGCCATCGGGCTTTGGTACGAGGACTATGGGGCTACACCAGTCGCTAGAGGATTCTGCGATGATTCCCGCTTTTAGCATGCTTTTCACTTCCTCCCATACTTCTGCCCTCTTTGCTTCCGGGATCCGATATGGTCTGATCCGTACTTTCATACTAGGCTCGGTAGTAATGTGGTGACTGATTTCCGTTGTTTGCCCTGGAAGTGCTGAAAAGACGTCGCGGTTTCGGTTGATCATCTGCAGCATTTCGGTTCTCTGCTGTGGGGACAACCCTTCAGATATCTGTATCTCGTGTATTGGTTCCTCCAAGCTAGAAACCGGAGAGGCAAAATTCACTGCGTCTTCCCTGTCCCGCCATGGCTTCAACAAGTTTATGTGGTATATTTGTTCATGTTTCCGGCGATCAGGTTGTCTTATTTTATAGTTTACGTTGCCCAGTGCTTCTATAATTTCATATGGCCCTTGCCATTAAGCCAGTAGTTTGCTCTTGGCTGTAGGAACTAACACCATCACGCAATCTCCCGGCTGGAATTTTCGCACTTGCGCATTTTGGTCATAATATGTTTTCTGTTTAGCTTGGGCTTTTTCCAGGTGCTCTCTTACCAGAGGTCTCATTTGGTCCATCCTCGCTTTCAAGCTTTGCACGTATTCTATGACATTCTGTCAGGCATTTCTTGGTCTTCCCAAGCTTCATGAATGGTGTCCAGGATTCCCCGGGGATGGCGTCCGTATAACAGCTGGAAGGGTGAAAATCCAATTGAGGCCTGGGGTACCTCTCCTATGGCAAACAGGAGGCAGGGTAATAGCAAATCCCAATTTTTCCCATCTCGGTCGACGACTTTTCGGATCATGCCCTTCAGGGTGCTGTTAAACCGTTCCACTAACCCGTCCGTTTGGGGATTGTAACGAAATCCTCTATTTTACAGACTTCACGAACCCACCTGTTCGGTTATTTGAGGAGTTACAATGGGCTTTCGTGGAAATAACTAATAAGACAAACTTCAGTCGACGATTCTGAGAACTGCGTTTGTGGGATCTGAGCACTATTCGCCTAGAATATGCACTCAGATCTCAGCTATCTGGGGATATGTGGAACTTCAAGTTTACATTGTGTCAAAACAAAGTTATACATTTTTATTCTGTTTTATTAAAACAAAGAAGCCATGTGTCTTTCTTCCAGGAGATAATTAAGGCTCTCTGTGCTACCTTAATTTAATTATCTCCAGGATAGAAAAGAGGGAGTGATTTATGTGTAAGGGTAGTGCTTATGCTATAGCCACTGTGATTGGCTACTGTTTTACCTTTGTCCACCAGGTGGAAGACCTGTATAAATACCGGGCGGGTAGCCCACAGTAAAAGAGATCATTTTTACCCCTTCATGAAGTTTCGACTCATGTTTGGGGGATTGGGAGCTATAATCACTTCGTTTCAGCTGGAGTTCGGAAGAAGCTGCAAGGATCATCTCTGCACGAATGCAAGGATGCTTTACAAGGGTTAACAGAGGAAATGTTAACCCCCACTGACCCCCACCTTTCCCTGGCTACTGAGCCGGAATATGTCCCAAGTACCCCAGCAGAAGAGCTGACAGTGGGGCAGAGTGCAGTCGGCCTCTGCCCTCCCTTTGTCCCTTGTACAGAGCAGGATGTCCTGCAGGTTATACCAGCAGAAGAGCTGGCATCAGGGCAAAGTGCCGCTGGCCTCTGCCCCTCAAGTCCCCTCAGCGTGTTGCCCCATCACCACAGCGATATATCCAGGTGCCTGGTTAGACTTCCCCCCAAAGGGGAGATGTGTGATGAAGTGCCCTTCTCCACTTTGTCCTGGAGAGGACTTATTGCCAGCCTCCTGCCCTGCGACTATGGCCCTGGGACATATTGCACTTTAAAACCAGTATTCGGCCATACCAGAGTGTATGTCACTCATTCTGGCCCTTTAAATACAGGGGGGTCATTCGGTACTTGCCCTGTGGGAGCGGTGATACCCCAGATAGCTATGCCATGGAGCCCATTCATATAATGAAAGACTATGGGAAAGACTTTAGCTACATGGCAATTGAACTGTGTGAATAGGATCTGAGCGCTATTCGGTAGTTTTGTGCGCTCAGATCCCAGCTATCTGGGGATATGTGAAATGTGAGTAAATGTGAATTGCAGTAATGCTGATGGGTTGTCAAACTAGAGAATTGACCAACAAATACTTTTGTCCGGACATCCCCAAACCGATCCGTTGGGATCAGACCGTTTATGCCGGCTTATGGTCACTGTTTTACCCTGTTTTATGGTTATTATTATGGTTAAAATATGATCCTACTATTATACTGTATGTATGTTGGTTTATGCTCTGCAGAATATTAACCCAGACTATTGCAGACCTTGGCATAAGAGATAATCCTATTACAGAGACTCCTCATAAGATAAGGAAGTCTATTGTATAAAGTGTTTTCATTCTCAGACATAAGAACAAAGAAGGATGATCTAATCCATGTCTGATTGTATCAAAGTTGCCAGGTAGCCTCAGGGAGGTGTGACCCACCTATTGTCCCCCTATGTGTTTTGTGTGGCCAAATATGAGGGATGTGTATTGCCTGTGGGAAGAGATGTGTATAAATATTTCTGCACATAACAAAATAAAGTCAGTAGTCTTGAACTCCCAAATTGAGTGTCGTCCAATATGGGAGGTTGGGAATGGTGAAACTGTAGTGCCTCTTGGGTATTTTACCGTATACCAGCGGAGATATGGGATTCGTGTTCCAACTCCGTTACAACAGAGATACACAGAGATACACAGAGAGATACACACAGAGATACACAGAGATACACAGAGATACACAGAGAGATACACAGAGAGATACACAGAGAGACACAGAGATACACAGAGATACACAGAGAGAGATACACAGGTGTAGCGGAACCCATCACTGTTTTACCCTATTTTATGGTTAATATTATGGTTAAAATATGATCCTACTGTTATACTGTATGTATGTTGGTTTATGCTCTGCAGAATATTAGCCCAGACTATTGCAGACCTTGGCATAATAGATAGTCCTGTTACAGAGACTCCTCATAAGATAAGGACGTCTATTGTATAAAGTGTTTTCATTCTCAGACATAAGAACAAAGAAGGATGATCTAATCAGTGTCTGATTGTATCAAAGTTGCCAGGTAGCCTCAGGGAGGTGTGACCCACCTATTGTCCCTCTATGTGCATTGTGTGGCCAACTATGGGGGATGTGTATTGCCTGTGGGAAGAGATGGGTATATATATTTCTGCACAACTGTAACGGATCTACTGGCACCCCGACTGGGTACCTTCGTTGATGGACGCGTCCTAGCTTGCGCCGAGGACTACAAGCACCGCACCGAACATCACAACCACCACAGACTCCACAACCGCCGTAGCTTAACTGGAGCCGCGCCGTCTTCCTTACACCCTGTATGAATCTCCAGCATCAAGGACCGTGTGGGGAAGACCTCTCCTCCAAGGAGAGTACATCAGGAACAAGAGTTCAGTAGTTAAAGTTCAAGGGAGTATGCAGCGCATAGCAATCCCCAGTGTGATATAGCAATCCCCTCCAAGAAAGAGACGAGGCCACGTTTTGAAGGGTCAAGTAGAACTCTCTTGCTGGCACACCCAGCCTGGTTTTTATTACAGTCAGGTACAAACAGAACACACCCAGGGGGGAGGTATAGAACAATCAATAACACAATAGTAACGCCCACAGTTTCCCTCCCCTCTGCTTGGGAGATAATTGAGTTTATTACTGTATCTACTCAATTATCTCCCAGCTAAAACTTACACATTTTTATACATTTTTATAACTTTATGATTTTACATAGTACATAAATAAATCTTACATTTTTATGAACAACATAAATTGTGGAACAACATAATAAAAAATGGCAAGAATCAGACCAGGGGTTCAAACGTTAGTAAAAGTATCTTTTGGGCTATGGCTGGCAGCATGGCAATCTGGCTCAAACAGGTTTTACAGAGGCCTCTGTACTGGAGACAATGGGGAAAGTAATCCAATTATCCAGGGATAGAGGCAGACTCAATGGAGCACATGGTTGCAAAAAGACATAAACCACATAACACACAGACATTTCACATATCCCCAGATAGCTGGGATCTGAGCGCACAAAACTACCAAATCGCGCTCAGATCCTATTCACACAGTTCAATTGCCATGTAGCTAAAGTCTTTCCCATAGTCTTTTATTATATGAATGGGCTCCATGGCATAGCTATCTGGGGTATCACCTCTCACACAGGGCAAGAACCGAATGACCCCACTGTATTTAAAGGGCCAGAATGAGTGACATACACTCTGGTATGGCCGAATACTGTGTTTAAAGGGCAATATGTCCCAGGGCCATAGTCGCAGGGCAGGAGGCTGGCAATAAGTTTTCTCCAAGACAAAGTGGCGAAGGGCACTTCGTCACAACAACAAAATAAAGTCAGTATTCATTTGACTCCCAAATTGTGTGTCGTCCAATATGGGAGGTCGGGAATGGTGAGACTGTAGTGCTTCTTGGATATTTTACCGTATACCAGCGGAGATATTGGATTCGTGTTCCAACTCTTACATTTGGTGGCAAGTGGCGGAATTGTTCCTACGGTCAGAAGGACAGCTACAGGAGACACCATTCCGTGGAGTACAAATTGAGGGCAACGTTAGTATCCGTATGTGACGAAGTGCCCTTCACCACTTTGTCTTGGAGAGGACTGTTTGCCAGCCTCCTGCCCTGCGACTATGGCCCTGGGAAATATTGCCCTTTAAACACAGTATTCGGCCATACCAGTATTCGGCCATACCAGAGTGTATGTCACTCATTCTGGCCCTTTACATACAGGGGGGTCATTCGGTACTTGCCGTGGGTGAACCATGATACCACAGAGGATCTGAGCGCTATTCGGTAGTTTTGTGCGCTCAGATCCCAGCTATCTGGGGATATGTGAAATGTGAGTAAATGTGAATTGCAGTAATGCTGATGGGTTGTCAAACTAGAGAATTGACCAACAAATACTTTTGTCCGGACATCCCCAGGCCAATCCGTTGGATTCAGACCGTGTATGCCGGCTTATGGTCACGGGGAAGGTGTGTAAGGAACCCATCACTGTTTTACCCTGTTTTATGGTTATTGAATTCTTGATTAAAATATGATCCTACTATTATACTGTATGTATGTTGGTTTATGCTCTGCAATATATTAGCCCAGACTATTGCAGACCGTGGCATAATAGATAATCCTATTACAGAGACTCCTCATAAGATAAGGAAGTCTATTGTATAAAGTGTTTTCATTCTCTGTGTGGTCAACTATGGGGAATGTGTATTGCCATGCTGCCAGTCATAGCCCAAAAGATACTTTTACTAACGTTTGAACCCCTGGTCTGATTTATGCCATTTTGTAATATGTTGTTCCACAATTTATGTTTATTATATAAATTTAAGATTTATTTATGTACTATGTAAAATCATAAAGTTATAAAAATGTATAAAAATGTGTAAGTTTTAGCTGGGAGATAATTGAGTAGATACAGTAATAAACTCAATTATCTCCCAAGCAGAGGGGAGGGAAACTGTGGGCGTTACTATTGTGTTATTGATTGTTCTATACCTCCCCCCTGGGTGTGTTCTGTTTGTACCTGACTGTAATAAAAAGAAGGCTGGGTGTGCCAGCACCTGAGTTCTACTTGACCCTGCAAAACGTAGCCTCGTCTCGTTCTTGGAGGGGATTGCTATATCACACTGGGGATTGCTATGCTTTGCATACTCCCTTGAACTTTAACTACTGAACTCTTTTTCTGATGTACTCTCCTTGGAGGAGAGGTCTTCCCCACACGGTCCTGGATGCTGGAGATTCATTCAGGGTGGAAGGAAGACAGCGCGGCTCCAGTTAAGCTACAGCGGTTGTGGAGTCTGTGCTGTTTGTGGTGTCCGGTACACTCTCCTTTCCTTCTCTCTACTCCCTCTCCCACCTCTCCATCCCTCCTTTCCTTTTCTCTCTATTTCCCTTCTCTCTCTCCTTTCCTTCTCTCTCTCCTCTCGCTCCCTCTCTCTCTCACCTCTCTCTCTCCTTTCCCTCTCTCTCCTTTTCTCTCTCCTCCCTCTTTCTCCTTTCCTTCTCTCTCTCCTCACCCTCTCTCTCCTACCTCTCTGTCCTTCTCTCTCCTCTCCCTCCCTCTCTCTCTCTCCTTTCCCTCTCTCCCTCTCTCCTTTCCTTCTCTCTCTCTCCTTTCCTTCTCTCTCTCTTTCCCTTCTCTCTCTCCTTTCCCTCTCTCTCTCCTCTCTCCCTCTCTCTCTCCTTTCCCTCTCTCTCCTTTCCTTCTCTCTCTCCTTTCCTTCTCTCTCTCCTCCCTCTCTGTCATTTCCTTCTCTCTCTCCTCCCTCTCTCTCCTCTCCGTCTCTCTCTTTTCCTTCCCTATCTGACCTTTCCCTCTATCTCCCTCTTTCCTTTCCTTCTCTCTTACTCCTTTCCTTCTCTCTTTTCCTTCTCTCTCTCCTCTCCCTCCTCCTCCTCTCCGTCCCTCCTTTCCTTCTCCCTCTCTTTTCCTTCTCTCTCTCCTTTGCTTCATTCTCTCCTCTCCCTCTATCTCCTCCCTCTCTCTCCTTCTCTCTCCTTTCCTTCTCTCTCTCCTTTTCCTGTCTCTCCTTCTCTCTCCTCTCCCTCCCTCTCTCTCCTCCCTCTCTGTCCTTCTCTCTCCTTTCCTTCTCTCTCTCCTTTCCTTCTCTCTCTCCTCTCCCTCCCTCTCTCTCTCTCTCCTCCCTCTCTCTTCTCTCCCTCCGCCACCTCTCCTTTCCTCTATTCATTCTCTCTCTCCTTTCCTTCTCTCTCTCTCCTTTCCTTCTCTCTCTCCTCCCTCTCTCTCCTCTCCCTCTCTTTCTTTTCCTTCCCTCTCTCTCCTTTCCCTCTCTCTCTCATTTCCTTCTCTCTCTCCTTTCCTTCTCTCTCTAATGCCTCACTCTCCTCTCCCTCTACCTCCTCTCCATCCCTCCTTTCCTTCTCTCTCTCCTCTCCTTCCCTCTCTCTCCTTTCCTTCTCTCTCCTTCCCCTTTCTCTCCTTATCTCTCCTTTCCTTCTCTCTCTCCTCTCCCTCCCTCTCTCTCCTCCCTCTCTGTCCTTCTCTCTCCTTTCCCTCTCTGTCCTTTCCTTCTCTCTCTCTCCTTCTCTCTCTCTTCACCCTCCCTCTCTCGCCTCCCTCTCTCTCCTCTCCCTCCGCCACCTCTCCTTCCCTCTTTTCCTTCTCTCTCTCCTTTCCTTCTCTCTCTCTCCTTTTCCTCTCTCTCTCCTCCCTCTCTCTCCTCTCCATCCGCCTCCTCTCCATCCCTCTTTTCCTTCTCTCTCTTCTTTCCTTCTCTCTCCTTTCCTTCTCTTCCTTCTTTCCTTCTCTCTCTCCTCCCTCTCTTTCCTCTCCCTCTCTCTCTTTTCCTTCCCTCTCTATGCTTTCCCTCTCTCTCCCTCTCTCATTTCCTTCTCTCTCTCCTTTCCTTCACTCTCTAATGCCTCTCTCTCCATCCCCTCCACCTCCTCTCCATCCCTCCTTTCCTTCTCTCCTCCCTCTCTCTCCTTTCCTTCTCTCTCTCCTTTCCTTCTCTCTCCTTCTCTCTCCTTTCCCTCTCTCTCTCCTCTCCTTCCCTCTCTCTCCTCCCTCTCTGTCCTTCACTCTCCTTTCCTTCGCTCTCTTCTTTCCCTCTCTCTCCTTTCCTTCTCTCTCCTTTCCTTCTCTCTCCTCCCCCTCCGCTCCCTCTCCATCCCTCCTTTCCTTCTCTCTATCTTTCCCTTCTCTCTCTCCTTTCCTTCTCTCTCCCCTCCCTGTCTCTCCTTCTCTCCCTCCTTTCCCTCTCTCTCCTTTCCTTCTCTATCTCTCCTTTCCTTCACTCTCTCCTCCCTCTCCCTTCTTTTCTTTCTCTCTCTCCTTTCCTTCTCTCTCTCCTCCCTCTCTCTCCTCTCCCTCTCCCTCTTTTCCTCCCCTCGCTGTCCTTTCCCTCTATCTCATTCTCTCGTTTCCTTCTCACTCACTCCTATCCCTCTCTCTCCTTTCCTTCTCTCTCTCTCTCTCTCTCTCTCTCTCTCTCTCTCTCTCTCTCTCTCTCTCCTTTCCTTCTCTCTCCTTTCCTTCTCTCTCTCCTCTCCCTCCTTCTCCTCTCCATCCCTCCTTTACTTCTCTCTCTCCTTTGCTTCATTCTCTCCTCTCCCTCCCTCTCCTCCCTCTCCCTTCTTTTCTTTCTCTCCTTTCCTTCTCTCTCCTCCCCCTCCGCTCCCTCTCCATCCCTCCTTTCCTTCTCTCTATCTTTCTCTTCTCTCTCTTCTTTCCTTCTCTCTCTCCTCTCCCTCCCTCTCTCTCCTTCTCTCTCTCCTTTCCCCCTCTCTCCTTTCCTTCTCTATCTCTCCTTTCCTTCACTCTCTCCTCCCTCTCCCTTCTTTTCTTTCTCTCTCTCTCCTTTCCTTCTCTCTCTCCTCCCTCTCTCTCCTCTCCCTCTCTCTCTTTTCCTCCCCTCTCTGTCCTTTCCCTCTATCTCATTCTCTCCTTTCCTTCTCTCTCACTCCTTTCCCTCTCTCTAATTCCTTCTCTCTCTCTCCTTTCCTTCTCTCTCCTTTCCTTCTCTCTCTCCTCTCCCTCCTCCTCCTCTCCATCCCTCCTTTCCTTCTCTCTCTCCTTTGCTTCATTCTCTCCTCTCCCTCCCTCTCCTCCCTCTCTCTTCTTCTCTCTCCTTTCCTTATCTCTCTCCTTTTCCTGTCTCTCCTTCCCTCTCCTCTCCCTCCCTCTCTGAACTCCCTCTCTGTCCTTCTCTCTCTTTTTTCCCTCTCTCTCATTTCCTTCTCTCTCTCCTCTCCCTACCTCTCTCTCCTCTCCCTCCGCCTCCTCTCCATCCCTCTTTTCCTTCTCTCTCCTTTCCTTCTCTTCCTCCTTTCCTTCTCTCTCTCTCCTCCCTCTCTCTCCTCTCCCTCTCTCTCTTTTCCTTCACTCTCTCTCCTTTCCCTCTCTCTCTTATTTCCTTCTCTCTCTCCTTTCCTTCTCTCTCTAATGCCTCACTCTCCTCTCCCTCCGCCTCCTCTCCATCCCTCCTTTCCTTCTCTCTCTCCTCTCCCTCCCTCTCTCTCCTTTCCTTCTCTCTTCTTTCCCTTTCTCTCCTTATCTCTACTTTCCTTCTCTCTCTCCTCTCCCTCCCTCTCTCTCCTCCCTCTCTGTCCTTTTCTCTCCTTTCCCTCCCTCTCCTCTCCTTTTCTCTCTCCTCACCCTCCCTCTCTCGCCTCCCTCTCTCTCCTCTCCCTCCGCCACCTCTCCTTCCCTCTTTTCCTTCTCTCTCTCTCCTTTCCTTCGCTCTCTCCTTTCCTTCTCTCTCTCTCCTTCTCTCTCTCCTCACCCTCCCTCTCTCTCCTCTCCATCCGCCTCCTCTTCATCCCTCTTTTCCTTCTCTCTCTCCTTTCCCTCTCTCTCCTTTCCTTCCCTTCCTCCTTTCCTTCTCTCTTTCCTCCCTCTCTCTCCTTTCCCTCTCTCTCTTTTCCTTCCCTCTCTCTCCTTTCCCTCTCTCTTGCTCTCTCATTTCCTTCTCTCTCTCATTTCCTTCTCTCTCTCCTTTCCCTCTCTCTCCTTCTCTCTCCTTTCCCACTCTCTCTCCTCTCCTTCCCTCTCTCTCCTCCCTCTCTGTCCTTCACTCTCCTTTCCTTCTCTCTCTCCTTTCCCTCTCTCTCCTTTCCTTCTCTCTCCTTCCCCTCCGCCTCCTCTCCATCCCTCCTTTCCTTCTCTCTATCTTTCCCTTCTCTCTCTCATTTGTTCTCTCTCCTCTCCCTCCCTCTCTCTCCTTCTCTCTCTCCTTTCCCTCTCTCTCCTTTCCTTCTCTCTCTCCTCCCTCTCTCTCCTTTCCTTCTCTCTCTCTCTCCTTTCCTTCTCTCTCTCCTTTCCTTCTCTCTCTCCTCCCTCTCTCTCCTCTCTCTCTTTTCCTCCCCTGTCTGTCCTTTCCCTCTATCTCCCTCTCTCTTTTCCTTCTCTCTCACTCCTTTCCCTCTATCTCCTTTCCATATCTCTCTCTCTCTCTCCTTTCCTTCTCTCTCCTTCCTTCTCTCTCTCCTCTCCCTCCGCCTCCTCTCCATCCATCCTTTCCTTCTCTCTCTCTTTTCCTTCTCTCTCCTTTGCTTCTCTCTCTCCTCTCCCTCCCTCTCTCTCCTTCTTCTGTCTCTCCTTCTCTCTCCTTTCCTTCTCTCTCTCCTTTTCCTGTCTCTCCTTCTCTCTCCTCTCCCTCCCTCTCTCTCCTCCCTCTCTGTCCTTCTCTCTCCTTTCCTTCTCTCTCTCCTTTCCCTCTCTCTCCTTTCCTTCTCTCTCTCCTTTCCCTCCCTCTCTCTCCTCTCCCTCCGCCACCTCTCCTTCCCTCCTTTCATTCTCTCTCTCCTCTCCCTCCCTCTCTCTCTTTTCCTTCTCTCTCCTTGCTCTCCTTATCTCTCCTTTCCTTCTCTCTCTCCTCTCCCTCCCTCTCTGTCCTTCTCTGTCCTTTCCTTCTCTCTCTCCTTTCCTTCTCTCTCTCTCCTCTCCTTCTCTCTCTCCTCTCCCTCCCTCTCTCTCCTCTCCCTCCGCCACCTCTCCTTCCCTCTTTTCCTTCTCTCTCTCCTTTCCTTCGCTCTCTCCTTTCCTTCTCTCTCTTCTTTTTCTCTCTCTCTCTCTCCTCCCTCTTTCTCCTCTCCCTCCGCCTCCTCTCCATCCCTCTTTTCTTACTCTCTCTCCTTTCCCTCTCTCTCCTTTCCTTCTCTTCCTACTTTCCTTCTCTCTCTCCTCCCTCTTCCTCTCTCTCTTTTCCTTCCGTCTCTCTCCTTTCCCTCTCTCCCCCTCTCTCATTTCCTTCTCTCTCTCCTTTCCTTCTCTCTCTAATAACTCTCTTTCCTCTCCCTCCGCCTCCTCTCCATCCCTCCTTTCCTTCTCTCTCTCCTCCCTCTCTCTCCTTTCCTTCTCTCTCCTTTCCTTCTCTCTCCTTTCCTTCTCTCTCTCCTCTCCCTCCCTCTCTCTCCTCCCTCTCTGTCCTTCACTCTCCTTTCCTTCTCTCTCTCCTTTCCTTCTCTCTCCTCTCCCTCCGCCTCCTCTCCATCCCGACTTTCCTTCTCTCTATCTTTACCTTCTCTCTCTCATTTCCTTCTCTCTCTCCTCTCCCTCTCTCTCCTTTCCCTCTCTCTCCTTCTCTCTCTCCTTTCCCTCTCTCTCCTTTCCTTCTCTCTCTCTCCTTTCCTTCTCTCTCTCCTCCCTCTCTCTCCTTTCCTTCTCTCTCTTTCCTTTCCTTCTCTCTATTCTTTCCTTCTCTCTTTCCTCCCTCTCTCTCCTCTACCTCTCTCTCTTTTCCTCCCCTCTCTGTCCTTTCCCTCTATCTCCCTCTCTCCTTTCCTTCTCTTTCACTCCTTTCCCTCTCTCTCCTTTCCTTCTCTCTCTCCTTTCCTTCTCTCTCTCCTCTCCCTCTGCCTCCTCTCCATCCATCCTTTCGTTCTCTCTCTTTTCGTTCTCTCTCTCCTTTGCTTCGCTCTCTCCTCTCCCTCTGTCTCCTCCCTCTCTCTCCTTTCCTTCTCTCTCTCCATTCCTTCTCTCTCTCCTTTTCCTGTCTCTCCTTCTCTCTCCTCTTCCTCCCTCTCTCTCCTCCCTCTCTCCTTTCCTTCTCTATCTCTCCTTTTCTTCTCTCTCTCCTCCCTCTCACATTTTTTCTTTCTCTCCTTTCCTTCTCTCTCTCCTCCCTCTCTCTCCTCTCTCTCTTTTCCTCCCCTCTCTGTCCTTTCCCTCTATCTCATTCTCTCCTTTTCTCCTCTCTCACTCCTTTCCCTCTCTCTCCTTTCCTTCTCTCTCTCTCTCTCTCCTTTCCTTCTCTCTCCTTTCCTTCTCTCTCTCTCCTCTCCCTCCTCCTCCTCCTCTCCATCCCTCCTTTCCTTCTCTCTATCTTTCCCTTCTCTCTCTCATTTGTTCTCTCTCTCCTCTCCCTCCCTCTCTCTCCTTCTCTCTCTCCTTTCCCTCTCTCTCCTTTCCTTCTCTCTCTCCTCCCTCTCTCTCCTTTCCTTCTCTCTCTCTCTCCTTTCCTTCTCTCTCTCCTTTCCTTCTCTCTCTCCTCCCTCTCTCTTCTCTCTCTCTTTTCCTCCCCTGTCTGTCCTTTCCCTCTATCTCCCTCTCTCTTTTCCTTCTCTCTCACTCCTTTCCCTCTATCTCCTTTCCATATCTCTCTCTCTCTCTCCTTTCCTTCTCTCTCCTTCCTTCTCTCTCTCCTCTCCCTCCGCCTCCTCTCCATCCATCCTTTCCTTCTCTCTCTCTTTTCCTTCTCTCTCCTTTGCTTCTCTCTTTCCTCTCCCTCCCTCTCTCTCTCTCCTTTCCTTCTCTCTCTCCTTTTCCTGTCTCTCCTTCTCTCTCCTCTTCCTCCCTCTCTGTCCTTCTCTCTCCTTTCCTTCTCTCTCTCCTTTCCCTCTCTCTCCTTTCCTTCTCTCTCTCCTCTCCCTCCCTCTCTCTCCTCTCCCTCCGCCACCTCTCCTTCCCTCCTTTCATTCTCTCTCTCCTCTCCCTCCCTCTCTCTCTTTTCCTTCTCTCTCCTTTCTCTCCTTATCTCTCCTTTCCTTCTCTCTCTCCTCTCCCTCTCTCTCTCTCCTCCCACTCTGTCCTTCTTTCTCCTTTCCTTCTCTCTCTCCTTTCCTTCTCTCTCTCTCCTCTCCTTCTCTCTCTCCTCTCCCTCCCTCTCTCTCCTCTCCCTCCGCCACCTCTCCTTCCCTCTTTTCCTTCTCTCTCTCCTTTCCTTCGCTCTCTCCTTTCCTTCTCTCTCTCTCCTTTTCCTCTCTCTCTCTCTCCTCCCTCTCTCTCCTCTCCCTCCGCCTCCTCTCCATCCCTCTTTTCCTTCTCTCTCTCCTTTCCCTCTCTCTCCTTTCCTTCTCTTCCTACTTTCCTTCTCTCTCTCCTCCCTCTTCCTCTCTCTCTTTTCCTTCCCTCTCTCTCCTTTCCCTCTCTCCCCCTCTCTCATTTCCTTCTCTCTCTCCTTTCCTTCTCTCTCTAATAACTCTCTTTCCTCTCCATCCGCCTCCTCTCCATCCCTCCTTTCCTTCTCTCTCTCCTCCCTCTCTCTCCTTTCCTTCTCTCTCTCCTTTCCTTCTCTCTCCTTTCCTTCTCTCTCTCCTCTCCTTCTCTCTCTCATTTCCTTCTCTCTCTCCTTTCCCTCTCTCCTTTCCTTCTCTCTCTCCTTTCCTTCTCTCTATCCTCTCCCTCCCTCTCTCTCCTTTCCTTCTCTCTCTCCTTTCACTCTTTCCTTCTCTCTCTCTACTCTCCCTCCCTCTCTGTCCTTCACTCTCCTTTCCTTCTCTCTCCTTTCCTTCTCTCTCTCTCTCCTTTCCTTCTCTCTCTCCTTTCCTTCTCTCTCTCCTTTCCTTCTCTCTCTCATTTCCCTCTCTCTCCTTTCCTTCTCCCTCTCTCCTTTCCTTCCCCTTCTCCTTTACTTCTCTCTCACCTTTCCCTCTCTCTCCTTTCCTTCTCTCCCTCCTTTCCTTCTCTCTCTCCTTTCCTTCTCGCTCCTTTCCTTCTCTCTCTCTCTCCTTTCCCTCTCTCTCCTTTCCTTCTCTCTCTCCTCTCTCTCCCTCTCTCTCCTCCCTCTCTGTCATTCACTCTCCTTTCCTTCTCTCTCTCCTTTCCCTCTCTCTCCTTTCCTTCTCTCTCTCCTTTCCTTCTCGCTCCTTTGCTTCTCTCTCTCCTTTCCCTCTCTCTCCTTTCCTTCTCTCTCTCTCCTTTCCTTCTCTCTCTCATTTCCTTCTCTTTCCCTCCTTTCCTTCTCTCTCTCTCCTCTCTCTCCTTTCCTTCTCTCTCCTTTCCTTCTCTCTCCTTTTCTTCTCTCTCTCCTTTCCTTCTCTCTCTCCTTTCCCTCTCTCTCTCCTTTCCTTCTCTCTCTCCTTTCCCTCTCTCTCTCTCCTTTCCTTCTCTCTCCTTTCCTTCTCTCTCTCCTTTCCTTCTCTCTCTCCTTTCCCTCTCTCTCTCCTTTCCTTCTCTCTCTCCTTTCCCTCTCTCTCCTTTCCTTCTCTCTCTCCTTTCCTTCTCGCTCCTTTCCTTCTCTCTCCTTTCCTTCTCTCTCCTTTCCTTCTCTCCTTTCCCTCTCTCTCTCTCTCCTTTCCTTCTCTCTCCTTTCCTTCTCTCTCCTTTCCTTCTCTTTTCTTTCCTTCTCTCTCTCCTTTCCTTCTTTCTCTCCTCTCTCTCCTCCCTCTCTGTCATTCACTCTCCTTTCCTTCTCTCTCTCCTTTCCCTCTCTCTCCTTTCCTTCTCTCTCTCCTTTCCTTCTCTCTCTCCTTCCTTCTCTCTCTCTCCTTTCCTTCTCTCTCTCCTTTCCTTCTCTCTCTCCTTTCCCTCTCTCTCTCCTTTCCTTCTCTCTCTCCTTTCTCTCTCTCTCTCCTTTCCTTCTCTCTCTCCTTTCCTTCTCTCTCTCCTTTCCTTCTCTCTCCTTTCCTTCTCTCTCTCCTTTCCTTCTCTCTCTCCTTTCCCTCTCTCTCTCCTTTCCCTCTCCCTCCTTTCCTTCTTTCTCTCTCCTTTCCTTCTCTCTCTCTCCTTTCCTTCCCTCTCTCTCCTTTGCTTCTCTCTCTCCTTTCCTTCTCTCTCTCCTCTCCCTCCCTCTCTCTCCTTTCCTTCTCTCTCTCCTTTCACTCTTTCCTTCTCTCTCTCTCTCTCCTCTCCCTCCCTCTCTGTCCTTCACTCTCCTTTCCCTCTCTCTCCTTTCCTTCTCTCTCTCCTTTTCCTCTCTCTCCTTTCCTTCTCTCTCTCTCTCCTTTGCTTCTCTCTCTCTCCTTTCCTTCTCTTTCTCCTCCCTCTCTCTCCTTTTCTTCTCTCTCTCCTTTCCTTCTCGCTCCTTTCCTTCTCTCTCCTTTCCTTCTCTCCCTCCTTTCCTTCTCTCTCTCCTTTCCTTCTCTCTCTCTCCTTTCCTTCTCTCTCTCCTTTCCTTCTCTCTCTCTCTCCTTTCCTTCTCGCTCCTTTCCTTCTCTCTCTCCTTTCCTTCTCTCTCTCTCTCCTTTCCTTCTCGCTCCTTTCCTTCTCTCTCTCCTTTCCCTCTCTCTCTCCTTTCCCTCTCTCTCCTTTCCTTCTCGCTCCTTTCCTTCTCTCTCTCTCTCTCCTTTCCTTCTCTCTCTCTTTTCCCTATCTCTCTCCTTTCCTTCTCTCTCTCCTTTCCTTCTCTCTCGCTCCTTTCCTTCTCTCCCTCCTTTCCTTCTCTCTCTTTCTCCTTTCCTTCTCTCTCTCCTTTCCCTATCTCTCTCCTTTCCCTCTCTCCTTTCCCTCTCTCTCCTTTCCTTCTCGCTCCTTTCCTTCTTTCTCGCTCCTTTCCTTCTCTCTCTCTCTCCTTTCCTTCTCACTCTCCTCCCTCTATCTCCTCTCCCTCCCCTTCCTCTCCTCTCCCTCCCCCTCCTCTCCCTCTCTCCTCCCACCCCCTCCCCTCTCTCCTCCTCCATCCGATGTAACTCTTCTTCTTCTTCTTCTCCTTCTCCTCCGGGCCGAGCTTGTGGGGAGCCGGCACTGAGCGATCCCGCCCGGGCAGGAGTGGAGCGGACACCCGGCCAAGGTAACCGTACAACCCGGCTTCACACTGCGGGCGAGGGGGCATCCAGACCCCCACCCGGGGCAAGGGCACCAAGGGGGGGTGGGGCGGAAAAACCCAACCCCCCAAGTGGGGGCAAAACAGGAGGACCCTGAGTGCAGCTGGGCAGTTATAGGGATTCAGCCCCCCAACACTGCCCCCAGCATTGCACACATTGGGGGGCTACAATGGCAAAAATATGCCCCCCCGCCAGGGGTATCTACCCTGTATAGGGCAAACAATAGCCCCAGCCAGACATGGCAGCCAGAACACTCCCCATTCCACCAGAAAATCCCCCCACCCCAAAACACTCATTTTCTGCAATTGAAAAAAAATTCAAAAAAATCACCAAATTCTAAAATTTCCCACCAAAATCCAATCTACTGCATCAAATCCAACATAATTCACCCCAAATCCCCCCCTGTGTGCCCCCCACTGGCTCTGCTCTCCCCCTCACTTGCTGAGGCCTTAATTTTCTTTCTCAATTTTTTTTTTTTCCAATTTTTTTTTTTTTTTTTGAAACAGTAGATTTATTTCATTAAAACCATAAAACCACGCCACCTACAGGCAGCTCCCTGCAAATAAGACAAATTCAATTTGAAAAAAAGAAATATTTTGTTCTCTTATTTTTTGTTTTTTTCAAATCCAAAAGTTTCATTTCTGTAAAACTGTGGTGTTATTTTTGCTGGTTTTTTTTTTTTTTTTCTTTGACAGATACATTTACCATCACTTGTAACAAATATGTATCATTTGCACAAATAAATAAATTTCAATGCATTCATTTTTTTATTGAAATTTTTTTTTGTCAAATACAATTAATTGTTTTCTATTGTTCTAAAAAAAAAAACATTTCCATTGCATAAATAGTTTAAATGCTGAAAAAAAATAGAAAAAAAATTGAGAAAAAAATATGACTGTTTAAAAATTGCAGCCTGCATGAAATTTATTATCTGGATCTAGCAAAGAACAGGGATTTTTTTTTTTTTTTTTTGCAGATTTGCAGAGGACACACCCCAAAATGAGATTTGAGTTTTGCAAATAAATGTAAAATTTTGATGTGCTGATGTTGTAGAGATTTGCACTTATTTATTTATGGAAAATGTCTTTTTTTTTTTTTTTTTTTTGCTGTTAGCTGAAAAATGTTTGAAGTTAGATTGAAATGGTGCTGGTTGTGTGAAGGCTATTTATGGAATAAATTACATTTAGCTTAATATAAAATTATCTGGAAAGCGAGTTTTATGCTTTAATAAGACAAGATTGGTTAGTATTGTACATCTGCCCATCTAAAATATCTCATATGTGAGCAGCACATTTTATTCAACCAGTGTCTGCCATATTGAATTAAATTTTAATTAATTGATTTGTTCATACTGGCTGTAGATGGGACTTGATTACAGTGGAATTCAAACCGTCGAATATGTTAACCTTTTTATGCTTTGTTTGTTTAGACTAAGCAATGAAAAATATTTATGTTTTAAGCTAATTAATAATTCTGCAAAAAAAAATACAATTGAAGCCAAAAAAATATTTTTTTTTTATACAATTTATATTTTTATTGTTGTAAATTCACTATATTGGTACATTCTGGGTTATTTTATGTGTTATCTTTTTTTAATATTTTCCCAGTAAATTATCTTTATTGAACACATTTTGATATTTATTTAACATTATGCTGTTGTTACTTTTGAATAATATTTATTATTTTCTAGAATTTTTTATTTATTTAATAATTTGTTGACTTTTTTTAACCTTTATATGGCAAATATTTTTTATATTTTATATATTTTTTTTTTACATTTTAATTATTGCCCAATACAATTTTTTTTCAATCATGCCTATTTTTTGTTTTTTTATAAAACATGAAAAACTTGATGTCATGAATATGGGAAAAACGGCAATTTTACCTTTTTTCTTGCATTAAACTAAATTCTATTTTTTTCTATCATCTGTAATTAGAAAAACTGTATTTCTTGGTGTAAAAGGGAAAATACAACAACACCTGCCTACTTAAAATAATCACTATCAAAAGTTCACATTAAACTGATATTTTTCAAAATCTATCCATTATATATATTTTCTCAAAGCCAATATTACCCTAATTTTTTTATGAATGGTTCTCTGTCCAGCTATACTA
The DNA here is from genome assembly GCA_027410445.1 of Discoglossus pictus. NCBI lineage: Eukaryota > Metazoa > Chordata > Amphibia > Anura > Alytidae > Discoglossus > Discoglossus pictus. Next base: position 1,274,535 of record CM050168.1, read on the forward strand.
GAGGGAGGAGCATCTCATGCAAAAAAAAAAATAGTTTTTAATAAAAATGTATAATTTATAAATCTTTCTTTTCAATATCCGAACTCCATCTCTGTTTATTTTATATACCACTGATCTAGAAAATTCTGTATTTTCCAAAATCAGTAGGAGTTAAAAAAAAAAAAAAGTAATAAAAAATAAGTATTTTAAACCACTGTTTATATTATTATTTCCATCACTTTTGCTTTGAATTCTCAGAAGCCACTAACTGAAAACTTAAATGCAAAAATTCCCAAAACTACGTTTTTTTTTTTTGTTGTTTTCTTTTTTTACTTTCATTGGGCAACTTTACAAGATTTCCATTGTAAACCAGTAATGTATTAATTAATAAAATAAATAAATAAGTCTCCTATGTTCATTGGCACCAGGTACATGGCTTTGTATAAATAGTCTCACAAATACTTGAAATGCTTTTGATTTCCAACAATGTTAGGGGTGATGGACATTTTCTGTCATTAGAAAAGAAAATTGTTTTATAAACTTAAACAAATATTCTCACAAATAAAAAATACAAAAGTGTTTTTTTTTTTTTTTTTTATTGTTTTTATTCTACACATAAATATCTTGTGGTGGATGTTTCCAGCTGTTCTTTTGGAATTATATATAAACCAATTGTTTTCATAATGTGTAAATGTAAACTAATTTATATTTGTAGTAACTCTATATGTAATTTTTTATTGGTGTAAAAATGTAAGATCCAAAACCAAATCTATGGAAGTTATAGTGCACTGGATCTGTCGGCCTCAAGTTGAGGCTCATTTTTAGTCCCCGTAAGAAAGTACAGAAAATATCTCTCGTAGCTTCAGTCCAGCTGGTAATAGATCTCGTCTTTAGATTGTGAGATCTGTGTATTTGTTGGGTGTTGAAGGAATTCCTTTGAAGGTTTGGTAGTTCGAATGGGCAAGATGGACCCTTTGGTGTAGAAATCTGACAGTGGAACAGGTTGAACTGGTCAATCTCCCTTGGATGATGTTTTCTGTAGAGTTTGCTGCTCGATGGGTTGGTGGTAACAAATGAACAATGTTCAACGTAGTCGTTTCCTTAACAGTTTCTCAACTTGTGCAATGGATTTTTACAACTTTTAATTCTTTTGGAAATGACTTGAAAGCCAAATTTTAAAAAATAATACATTAAACTAGATTTTAAAAATTGGTTACTCCAATTTTCTCTGTTTTTTCAACCTCTCTCTCTCCATGGTTATTTGAGAATTTTTTTATTATTACATTTTGTAAATTCTAAAAGTAATATGTAAAGAGGAAGACCTAGTGTTTGTGCTAAAATCCTGTGACCGTTTTGATTATTCTATTATACTATATAAACTCTATATGGCCTTCTAGACAAGCCTTGATGGCTCCTTACTAACATACCTTCCAACTGGCCATCTTCTTTTATAGAACATACATCTCTTCCAGTCACACTTCAATGGATAATTCTCATTTGAGGGCAAATCGTCCTCATCCCCCCAACCACGTTCCACGCCAGCGAATGGCACCTTTCTATTGAAGAATATAAATTTGTTCCTCTTAAACCAATGGGGAGGTTGGACGTCTTCCACTTGAATATCTAGTTCCTAAGTTTAATATAACATTTGTAACTCCTTTTCAGTGTAAATCTGAAATTATTTGTAATCTCATGTTTTATTAAGCAATTGTGGTCAGTCCGTGAAGACTTTGAGTTAATTGGTTGAGATTGGGATTAATTTTTAACTAAAAACACAATAACTAACCAGATAACCGGTCTCAATGATATTTTCTTAAATTAATGTCCGCTCATTCATAGAACTGTTTTCTAATGTTGTTTTTTTTTTTTTTAAACTGTAATTCGACAATTCAAGATGGGGCCAATGTTGGTTATACCTTGTCTTGTGCTAGAGGAGTCTGTTCAAGCTTTTTAAATTCGATGAGATTTTGATTAGGTTTTTCTTTGTTTGTTTTTGTTTTTTTTCAGAGTCTTAAAGACTAATTACAT